>JAAMPD010000449.1:97592-138565 GCA_025266255.1 Trissolcus basalis | reverse complement strand
AGAGACAAGGGCGGAGCCCCCCCGAGTAATAAAACACCAAAAAGTAAAAATAATGAAAGCATCGGAATATCAAAACAGAATAAACTTTTACTTTATTTTTAAATAATCTGTGCTCAAAAACAAAAATATACATTCTATTTATCGATTTATATATTACTATACTTATATCTAGCGCATAGAAATTTAGCGATTATTAATTAATAACATAAGTTTTAATTTTCATAGAGTACTTAGTAAGTTTTTTTAAAACATTTTGTCCTTCATTTTGAAAAACCGTTTTATCGATAAACAAATGTGTACATAAGGACAACAGTTTCAGACTTTTTGCGGTATTAACAATCACATTTTTGGTTCACAATCACATTTGTTCGATTATAACTTATAAACTAATCAATCACAAGTTTTAGCAACGTAATATAAATTTTTTGATCAAATTAAACATAATGCAAGAAATATAGTTAAACATACGAAAACATGCGAGTTGAAGTGAAACTCGAAAAGTATACTGAGAAACTGAAATAATACATAAAGGGTTGAATGAAAAGCTCATGGTTTGGCCAAAGTGATTGAGCAGTTTGAGCAGTTGGACAAATTGATCACTGGGACGGAGTCCTGAAGGTCATCTGTACGATTTTGATTAGCGGGTGGATGATTTTCATCATTGGCATTTTGCTGGTCCAGAACTGCACTGCTCGATGTGGCAGTGTGTGAAATCGCTTGGTTGATCATCGTCGACGTTTGTTTTTTAACATAATTTGACGCTCTCACGTAGCTTTCAGCCACTCTGTCCGACTTCCATCCTCCATGGCGTTTCAACATGAGGACGTTCGCCCCAGCATCGGCTAGGAGAGTCGCCGACGTTCCTCTGAAACCGTGTCCGGTATACGATCGAGGCTCCGGGAGATGCAGAAACTGCGCGATTTTTTGTATCATTTTTGCCATTTTGTTGATGCCGATGTTTTGAACAGTGCAACGTCCTGCATGATAATTTAAAAAAAATTTGCACGACGAAGCATTTTTTGGACGCAATGAAATATATTTTTTCACCAGCGAATAATACGCGGGATCAATGGCAAATTTTCGGCTTGTGTAATTTTTGGTGTCTCTCAGTGTCACATAAAACAAAGTTTTGTGATCCTCGACGTCCGAAATGGTTAGATCAATGAGCTCACAAACTCGGCAAGCTCCGAAAGCGCCAAAAATCAACGCGACCTAAAATAAAGAAAACAACTTATGTTACTTACTGTAAAAATCTTAAATTTTGTGACATAATGGTAAAAATTTGATTAACAACCTTTACGTCGAGATAATGCTCGTCGGGTGCATTTTTTAAAAATTCTTCGACTTGTTGGCCAGTCAAGATGTTGGCTTTTGTCGGTTTGAATCCACGACTATTTTGTTTTAAAAAACCGATTAGAAGAGGGAATTGTGCAATATCAACATTTTTGTTCAAGTTTAGTGTCGAGCGGAGCATCGAATACCTATAAAAAAAAATTTATTTTCAATGATAAACATATGACCAACATAACCTCAAAAAAATGTATTTACAAAAGCTGAAATGAATTGAAATTAAAAAAAATAAAAAGTAACTGAAATAATTGCTTTGAAAAAAAAGCTTGAGAAAAAAGTTGTTATCATAACCTCAAACATACTTAGACCATAGAGTCGACGGTTTCCATATTTTTTGAATTCCATTGAAATACGCAAGCATAACTTTTTCGTTGATAACATTCACTTTGTTTTCGTCCATCCATGCTATGAAATGCTTATAAGCATATTCATACTTGGCATATGATTTAGCCGGCAATACTTTTTCAGCAGCATCAGCTGCTTGCTCTAAAATGTGATCCGGGATATCTTCAAATAAGTGATCCATCTTTTTTTGTCGATCGCCGCACTTGAACACGTTTTTAATTGCAACTCGCGAACACTGCCGAGCCTAGAAAGAACGTAGCACGTGCGAAAAAGGACTAAGAAAATAGCGTGGAAGGAGGTAGCGCCAACTTCACGTTGCACCCAACCTCAAATAAATGGGAATATGGCGGCAGTCACCGTAAAAGTAAACACTTTTCCCACTGATTTAACTTTCTCCCATACTTTCGTGAAAAATTGAATTTTCCCTACTAAAAATAGTGGGGAAAAAGGCGACTTTATTTGTACGTGTTAGAAAAATCATTTTTCGTTGCAGGCAAACTACATTTCACAAGGCCCATCAACTTGTCCAACGTTTCTCATCGATCTCAGTTTGTTATCCGGCTTACTAAATTTTTGGTCATATCTCTAGTTTTCGAAAATTCAAAATTTTCAAATTTCAATTTAACAACATTCTCATATCACTGTTCATATCATTCATATTCATACAACATTCATATCACTAACAACATATCATGATTATTAAAAAACTGACTGTACAGTTATGAAACAATATTTTTCAAAGAACGATTTTAAGAAAAAGTGGTTTGAATATTGTTCAACTATAGGCGACCGAACAATTCAGTAGAAAAAAAAATTTTTTTATTATAAGCCAAGCTAATTAAAATAAAATCAGAAAGTTGAGAATAATATACGGGCTAAAAGTATGCGTGGAAAATAATGGAATATATTTGTAAACAATAATTTGTTGAGAAGCGATGAAATAATTCATGGAATGCAAAGGGCGAACTTTGCCCGTCCCTTGTTGATCGGGCAAGGCCGAGGGAAAAAAATACTGCACAAACGCCTGTTTATCTTGAGATTTGTAGGCAGCCGTGGCCGATATTTATTGGCTCGGCTAGCATGGGGAGCCGCGGCCTGACGGTCCGTTAAATTTTATTATGTGCTCTTTTTTCGCCCACGATGACGACCGTAATAGCGGCAACTCGAGCCGCTACATTATATCTTTATTTTTCTGTTTCGATTCATTTTGAATATTAAAGTCCGTATTGAGAAACGATATCGAGTTCAATCTGCCAATTACGTTAATCTCGCGTTATACAATTTCAACGCCAAACATTTTTCATCATTATACGCATTAACATTTTATTGATCATCTTTTTCTTTTCATTGCACATCGGCCGTAAAATTTCTTTTAATTAGGAAAGTTGAATAATGTGGACGACTATATCTTATGTTGAATCACTGATTTTTGAAATTTTTTCTAAAGCAAAGTAGGTATCCCCTTTAAGGTCTGACCAATTTTAAACTTTTATCCCGCGCTATCAGTATGTTGGCTCATAAAATTCATATTGACATCGGCAAATAATTGTGATCGGACGATATTTGTCAGTTCGAAATTTAAAGTTTTTTAAAATAAAATTATTTGTCGTCAGTATATTGATTGAACGTGTCTGTTTGAATTATCGGGAGGAAATACTGGAGTGACGTTTTTTTCCGTCTGGAGCGTTGTCTCGGGCATCTCCAGCGGCATTGTTACACGGTTAAATAGTCGTTGCTTTGTACAGCGACCGGACAAAACTGGAAACTGAAGCGCAAGACAAAAGAAACTATCACAGGTTTGTCACAATGCTCGAGGGAACGACGAGATTTAAATTAACTCTCTGAGACGCAAAATAGGATTCAAAATACTACTGACTCTATCGCACTTGATGTCACACTCTTGCCTGGCAAGATTCTTCATTCGTGGACATCGCGATAAGGTCACATGAAAGAACGATAGTTTCACATTACTTTTCATTCCGACGACTAAATTATCTCATCTCACATTAAATTTCATAGCTGTTAAAAAATGTGATTACACTTTTTTCTCGTTCTTTCACTCGGACACGCGTAGAATGATTGTGATGGTGGAAACGAAAGACTTGCATAATGACATGAAAAATGGTAAAAGTAATTAATGCTTAAATGAAGTATAATATTCACTCCGGCGGGTGGAAATCGATGCCAATTAGGAGAATCGACAGTGGGGCGCAGCGAAGTAGAACTAAAGCTAACGGGTGGCATTGATATATGTGGTGGAAAATATAAGAGGCAATCTGTCATTGCATCGACGCCTGAGGGTCGTTCTATCATTATTCTTGCATGATTCTTTTTTGCTAGAAATTCTTTTAATATTGAAATTAAATTTCTAACTATACATACTATAAGTATCACCACTTTCCTTGTGCTCTGAAGTTTTTTTTTTTTTCTATTTTTCATTTGAAAAAACAATTCCTTTATTTACAATTATTTTATTTCGTTGGAACAAATTTCTTTTCATGCCTAAGCTCTTAGAATAGGGATTGATTTTTGAACCGCCGAAAGTTGTTCAGGAAGCTAAACAATAAAAGCGGGCAAGTGGCTGGTGGAAAGTCTGTGAACGCATTTAAAGTCAGGAACTAATCAAAGCCGTAAGTACTTGCTCGGGACGTGGAAGCAAAAATAGCAGAAAAGCTCGTAAATAGACAACCCGTAGTGACATCAGTCGAAGCAAAATCCGTTTAACAAATCCGTTTCACGGTGTCCGGCGTTCCGCCTAAAAGAGCGGGCCTCGCATTCGTCTGTTTGGCTTCGCTAAAGCCTCGGCCTCGTCCGATGAGATTTCTTTCCCTCTCGCTCCTCTTTGGCTCCTTCAAACGGCTTGCCAACACGGCTGATTAAACGCGCAACTACGAAACGCAACGCAAATACATCGGCCTCTCGCTTTCCAGCCGAGGAGGACGAGGATCACTCTTGATTCCACCTTTCGGCTCTCTTTGAATTCGTACTCGGCGCCCCCTCGCCGTCGTCGAACTTTCGGTCACTTGACGGAAATATTTATCGAGGGTCTGCGCTCGTCTTCCGCGCGCAGGTACGATCGCATCTATATGCGGCTTCGCTGATTCGACGCCAATGCTACTCCGCGACGCGTGCTTTGATCTGCCTTCAAAGTTTGCTCAAATTATTTGCCCTCGTAATTACATTTCAATCCTGCGACGAGGTGACTCGCCTCCATCAAATCTTTTTTTCTCTCTTTCTTCTCCTAACAATTTTTTTTTTTTTCATTCTGTTTTCTATCAAAACGATGGTGCTTTTTTGTTATTAATCATGTTCATAATATCAACTTCTAGCCAAACTCCAACATTTGTTCCTTTATTTCGGTTGTTTTTAATCATTTTTTTCATTAAATTTCTTCGACGTCAATTCTTTTTTTTTCTTTCTTTTTAATTAATTTGGTTTTTTTGTTAGAATCTTTTCTTTGATGTTTCCTAACGGTACAGGGAAAAATGCAAAAGATTAATGTCACCTTTAATCGAGAAAAAAAATGTAATATAATCCACGTGGGGAGAAACAAAGGAAGTCATCGCCGCGGAATTTTTATGACGTCGTGACGATGGAATGTAAATCAAACTCGTTTCTTTCAGGGCGGCAGTACAAATGAAAACTAATTGAATATGAACACACAAAAAGAAATATTTTCACTGCCAGGGAACAATAAAAAAAAATCTCTTCTCGCAGTCTGAAAGATTGTTCATGACGAAAAAAACGCGCTAATCAAGACCACTGAATAGACGATAAAATTTCAACCGATCGTTTACGGGGCTACTTTGATTTTATTCCGTGAATCGAAACGACAGAATTGGCACTTCCTATTAAAGTGGCACACGCGCCCATTGTAATCGGCCGATCTTAACGGCGCGATAGATTTTATTCGCTATTTTACAGCACGAGTTTATCGTCGCGCTTTGTTCTATCGAACTTAACGACCATCCAACTGTCGTCGAGATTTTAATTAATTATTGAATTACACACAACTGTTCATTCCATGGTTTTATGCATGTGTGCAAAATTTCCACTCAAATTTTTGTTCCATTTATCGTGGTTGAAATTCGGAAATTTATTTACAAAAATTTGAAATCATATTTGAAATTTGCAATTTAAGGTATTGAAATAAATGTATGAAAATTCATGCAGAACGGTTTATTAGTACAATGGTAATAAAACAAAAGCAGTGTATCGAATCTCATTAAAAGGAGGATGTAAATTTTTCGTCTCTTCTCGGCTCGTTCATTTCCATAATTTGGCTGGCGAGGCTGCCATTATAGGCTCGCGCGCCGCCATAAAGCGGCATCCTCCATTCGGCATCCGCGAAAAGTTTTCGCGATAACTCAAAGCGTGTGCCACCTAAATCATACTAAAAATAAGTATTTAATCCTTTCACTGGCGCCCAACGTGGGCCGACTATCAAAACGTTGGATCTCGTCTCGGAAGTCTCGGTGGTATACTCCTACCCGATTTATTGCCCGCGCTAAGAAAATAATCATTTGATGCCCGCGCTGTCGATTCCGCCTGCGAGGGGTGAATTTCGATCGCTCACTTTGCATCGGCACATAAGGAGCCTTTATCGCAGCCCCGAGAAGATTCAACGTCGACAGGTAGCAGTCCTACCTGTTGCGCGATCTTCTGAAGAATGATGACTATCCAAAACCTTTGGCAAAAATATGATTCTCAGCCCCTCGCCGAGAAATAGTTATTTTAATTCCACTCGATGCTCTGAGAGTGTCTATTAATGTTCAATTAGGCCTCATGATACTCAATCTTTTATTCTTTTTTTTTTCGAGGACCTTAATCTTCTTTTAATTACCTATCAGGAAAAAGTTCCTTCAAATAGTTTCAAGTTTCAATATAAATTACCACTAATTATTACACTGAATCTGAATCAAAAAATAATGCTAAAAAACAATGTTAAAAAGAAAGATTTTTGAAAAAAAATTAAACTTGAATCAAATTGAAAATTAGCATATTTCATACTAAAGTTTTTGAAACATCGTTTTTTTGCTATGAAACAAAAAAAAAATTAAACGACAGAAAAAAATGTTAAAAACTGCATTATGGTTGATATTGTTTTGGTCATTAAAACTGTTCAAGAACAATGTTAAAAAATTCTATATTTGAAACAAAAATCAAATTTGAATCAAATTGGAAATTTGATATATAGTTTTTTCAGCATCGTTTTTTGCAATGAAAAAAAAGAAAGAATGGTGAACGAAAGAAAAAAAGAAATTGAAAAATTGAATGATGTTTGAAATTGTTTTGACTGTGGAATTGATAATATTTTGATGGATTTCAGGTGGACGATCGAGGCAGATCACCAGGAACGTTGCGACGTGTCAGCGCGATTCCTGCCTCGCCGTCGAGTTTCGAGGAACCAGTAACGTTGTAAGTATATCAGTATCATAATCGATCTAACGTCGGAAATGCGGCGTAATCTTCGCGGTCTCCTCTCGTGCTTCCGTTCGTTCCAAAAAGCCACTCAGACAAATTAGCCGACGAATGACGCACTCGCTCGGCGCGCTTTCTCATGCCGGGACGGCGTTCCTGAGCTTGGGGGCTGCGATATTTATGCCGGCTTTTTATTGCGCTTTTACCGGAGAGAAAGAAAGATCACAATGGGAATCATATGTCACCGAGCGTAGAGAGGGCTTCTGCGACAACTTCTTGCAGCCGTGATACCGATGCAAAAAGTGTCGGCTTGCCGAATTTCGTATCGATTATATTACAAATGATGTCAAGCTGGTCGCTTTGCAAAATTGGGTCACGTTTCCTTTTTTTCCAGTTGGCTGTTGATTAAAGATGATTCTCGTCCGGGAAGCAATTCCGCATCTGAAGAAGGTCATTTCGACTTGGACACTTTAATTGAATCGAAATGCTCAATAGACGTGGACAAGCGCCGATTATACAACCCCGTCTAACAACAAAATACTACGAATTAATTGCGAAAACTAGCGCGCGCGGACTAATTATTGATTCTAATGAAATCCAACAGTAACGTGACGTCAAGCCGAAGAGACAATGAGTGAGAAGGGTCCGGTTCACATACCGAGTAATGTACTGCAAATTTAATTTTCAGTTCACGAAAGCGCCGCGACGCGGCCAAAACTTTCACAGCCGGGGCGGGTTTCTTTTTGGTTTCGCCAAAGTTTGATTGATCAACCGATAGTTGGCTTTTTATAGTTCGTCAATTGGGACGAGTTAATTGCAGATACACTCGCGGGATATGCCCTCGTTCGATCGCATCAAAAAGACGTAAAATTGATTATACAAGTTTAATGCGATACGCCAAAGAAAGCGATATCCTAGACCGCGCTCTCGGGATCGTGTGTTTTCAAGAAAATGACGAAGTCAAACAACGAAAAGCCATATCCTCTTCGCCTGTCAAAGAACAACCAAATTAGACATGCTGATCGATAACCGCTGATCAATTTATTATTCGCCTCCTTTGACAAGTTGAATTTCACTTCGCGGAGTAGTAACAAAAAAAAAGTTACCGATTTTTTCGGTCCAAGTAAAATGAGCCAGAGCAAAACTTGAGCTCGTTATAAAAATAAGAATAGGGATTATTATTTTAAAATGCGATTCTGAATTGAGGAAAGAGTTCGGGAGCTGGATATAACGAACGGAAATAAAACGAGTGATAAGTAAGGAATTGGTAATGAAATATTCGTGTTATTGTAAGCCGGGATGGCCGTGCGATCGTCCCCCATCGGTGATACGCACCGTTTCATCGACGGTAAGAAAAGCTTTCGTACAACGCGAATCGGCCAAGTGCATATCGATCTCTTACGATTCGAGGCAGCAAAAGAGCAAAAGCTATAAGTAACGGACCGTCTGGTGGCTTGGGCTCGAGGGCGAACAGTGATTTAGAGAAATTAAAACTTTAATTCATGTTCGGGTTCGCGAGGGCCTTTGCAGGCGTCCCTCGGCCAACCGCCGAGGAACTCTCGGCGAATGCCAACCCTCGAGTAAATAGGCGAACCTCGAGCGCGTTGTTCTCATTGACACAGGTCCCCCTTATGCTTCGAGGAGTACTAATAAAGCATCTCGACTTGTAAAACACACACCCCGCCCCGCGCCAACTATCGACAGAGACGTCGAATCACGCGCCAAATTATTTTTGCACTTTTTCTCCCGAGTGCCATTTGTCCCCTTCGTTCGCCTTCTAGTGCTTCTTGTCCCGAGTCCAGTTTTTTACCCGGACCTCATTTGTCAGAGTTGAAAAGAATTTCTCTACGGTTCAAATTTTGTCCCTTTCCTTTTTCTTGTTCTTCTCTCTTTTGTTTTGTTTTTTATTGTTTCAGTTGATGGTTGGAAGTAACAAAATTATGAATTCAATTTACAGCACGGGAATAGGAAATGCAAGGAAAAATGTGTGCCTCCTGGATTGTAACCTGTGCTATTCCCCAGCATTCGCGTAACAAAGTTAGGGTGTGTAAAAGCGCGACGCGATATGTTAAAGCATCAAGTTAACGGCCCCACTTTTTCTCTCGGCTTTTAGGCACCTCGTTTGTTTCTTCCCGACCTCCAACGTAACAATCATTATCGCTTCTGGTTTTTTTTATCACGAAACAACGAATTTGCTCGTACGTCTACTTTACTAAAATATGGTTTTGTATTTTATTTTATTTTTATTTTTGTATGTTCTTTTTTCTGTTGAAAAAAACTTTTTACTTGAATGAAAACGTCGAAATAAGTGAATTCATGTCCAGAAGTAGGAAAAGTCCCAGGATCTCAAGTTCCTAAATCACTTTCGTTTTTTTTTTTTGTCTCGGTTGACCATGGTATCGATGGACATCGGCTAATGTACGTTTTATGCCTTAGAAGTTGCTTTATGTAAGCGCAGATTCACTTGCACTGGCGAGGGCCCATCGTAGCAAACGATCGCACACAATGCCGAGTCTGATTTACTGGCGCATGCATTTTAAAACGCCGGACCTATTTGCACAGGGGAAAGATAAAAATTCAGCAGCTCTAAGTAAACTAGATCCAGCCTTATGGCCCATCGCGTAATGGCTACTTATTTACTGCGAAACGCACCACCGATCAAGGAAATAACTTTTGATTTTATTGATTCAAATGAAACTCAATCTCCTCTGAGTTTATTCCCCGAGGTATTTTTTTTTTTTTTTTTTCATCAAGTCTTTTAAATTTGAGGTGTTTGAGTAATTGATAGATTATTAAAGTATTGTCTGACGTGAGAGGAAAAAAACGTTTCTGCCATATTTTTATCCGCAGACAGCAGGGAGTTCCCTGTGAACTTATTTCGCAGCCTTCCTAAATCATAAGTGAAACTAAATTGAACGCAATGAGTAAATATGACTCTCAAATAACAAAAATTCCCCTCGGTACAAGAAATCTTGAATATCAAAGAACAATCACGACTCGGAATTGTGCCCCCAATTTTAACTTCAACACCGCTCGTAAATTTACCCCAGCCTAATTTTTATTGTCACGATTATCGATTCGCAATCATAAATCCTTCTAACAGATAATATATTCGAAAACTTTTTATTTTTCAACAATGTTAATTAAAAAGACGTTAATAATAATTTTTTGTGTTTTATTTTTTCAGTGTGGTTTACGTTTGTTGATACTTTTTGATAAAGTTCGCAGATTATCAAACAATCAAAATCTGACAATTTGGCCTAACAAATGAACGAACGCAGTCTCGAGATGTGGCGGAATAGATGCGATCAAAAGCTCCCGGGATGGGTTGAAATGCATAAATACATGAGTCGCGGCGAAGCTACGAGAGGGACGGGCATGCTTGGCATATGCCGCGAGCACACCGCGCCACTACAGACGTAATAACGCGTGGATGGTCCCGTGGCGAAAATACGGGTTTTCGAAACATTATCCCTTGAAAATGTCGCAGCCGCTGCTTTATCAGCTCGGCTCACTGCTCCTCGCAATGTCATTGTGCACAATAAAAGATCCTCCAGTGTCGGAGTTATCGCGTGTAAAACTAAACTTTGAATTGCCATCCACGTAGGTACAATGCCCCCTGATTTAATATCTTCTTCCTCCTACAAAAATTGTTCTTGCTTTTCTTACTCATTTTAATTATGCATTTTTGTAAATCATTTTTTATTCATCATTTATCATTTATCCTTTTATTTTCAGATTTGCAATTTATTTTTGAACAAAAATTGTTCACCAAATTTTTACACGACGTATGAATTTTATAATTCTTACGTCGATAAATTCTTCGGAGTTGTTGGACGAAAGGAATGTCGAAGGGATTGTGAGTGAAAAAGGTCGGAGCCTTGCTCTTGAAATCAAACATCTTTCGCGGCCGTTACTTTGCAGCAAATTACAATGTTCGCGACAGGACACGTTCCAGGAGAATACTTGCCGGCCGCAACAATGCCTTCAGCGAAGTAATTAACCTTGCAAGTATCTGAAATATGCCAAGAAACATGCTGACCATATTAATCATGTTGGACACACCGCATGCCAAGCCCGGCGACACCGAATATCCGCGACGATATTACAACGACGAAAATGCGAAATCTTCGAGGAACAATGATCCTTTTTGGAAAGTTGCATTTTTCCAGTGTACAAACCACATGAGCAAAGAATTGCGATAAAAATTTGAGTCGATGGAATTAAGAGAAAGACGACGGCGACAGAGTTTTGTCTAACTTTTTTTTTTTCTATCGAGGAATTGTCAGAGAGAGAGAATGAGCTTGCTGGAATTATCGGCAAGGAATTTTATCGGGATTTGAGTTTGATCCGGACACACTTTGCAAGCACGGGGGATTTAAGAAGAACCGAGCTTCGCAACTTGGAGGCTTCGATTGGAGAATAAAAAGCAAGACGTGACCGGCATCTGATCGTTATTAACGCTAATTGGACATAACACATTCTGTTTATCCTCCACCATGAGGAAAGGAATCTCGTTCGATAATTTCTTGCACCAACAAAATTAGGACATTGACGATCCAAAGTTTGTTTTGAAAAATCACAAAATCAGCCTCCATGTACGCTTGAAAGAAAAGAAATTTCTCCTGCGTCAAAACACACATTTTTTTCTCTCAACCAAATTTGCATTCCAAAATATATTTACCCAATTGGAGAACCGAAATAAAATTATTTTTTCAAAAGACCGTTCAAATTGTAAACTCAGAAGATTTTCTTTCTTTTCTGAGCTATGGATTTCAAAATGTTTTCATATCGCATATTAGATTGGAGAATATATTGAAATGTTTGGAAAGTGATTACAGAAATATGTTTTTGAATTTATTTTTCTTACAGTGCCTTTTGAGTCAGAGTATTTTGAAAATAATAATGGATCCGAGCATGCACGCAAGTGAGTTAATAACGCCCTTCGAATGGAATAAGGAACGCGAAGAAACTGATGCGACAGACTTGGCGAGCGGAGCTACACAGTTAGCACTTTGAATTTGCGCTGCAGCATTACTGTCACGCGAGTAATTACGCACAGTTGGAATCAAGAAAGGGTTGTGCTGCTTGGCACGTAGAGCCGTCGACGTTGCGCCGTCAAATCGCTGCCAGAGAAACCGGGGCTAATAAAAGCCCACAATTACCTCCGGTTCGGGCCATTTGTCTTGACGCCGTCTCATGCCCGATATAATTCATCCCGGCAACAACACATTCTAAGCTAATGAGGCGCAAAGCAGCACGAGACAACCGAATATCTGCTCGCTGTCATCAACTTTGTCAGCTCTTTTCATCCTGATTATATCAACCTGAGTTGAAACAATTACTGGGGATTAATCCACCCGAAAAGATGCGAGGCCTCTCTTATTTTGCGTACAACTTTTAACGACAAAATTATGGTAACTCAAAACAGAGAGGGGGAGGGGGCACCTCATAAAAACGCTGTAATATGAAAACGTTGATGGAAGGCAATTCGAGCGCCACGTCCGAGTTTATTTCACGCTCGTTTTGGATTTAGTGACGGCCCTACCTGTAGGGGCAAGAACAGAACATGCACAAGGATCCATTAAACGAAATTCATCTCCGGCAGATGTTGCAATTACCGCGTATAAACAATGGCCCGATCGGCGCTTTTTGCGTCCACCAAGACATATAAATCTTTCTCTTTTTTTACAGAGACTGTACACATTTGCGCCTTGCTCTTTGCGCCTTTATCTTCTTGTTTGGCGCGTATTCCCTATCCTCGGCTTCTATAAATCAGATGTAATTTGTAGTGCGCAGCACGCAGATGGTTTTTGTTATATGAAAATATGTGCCGCGCTGGGATGGCATAAGTACTCCCCGTTAGAACACATCCCTTATATACCTATGGCCGCGCCACGTCGCGCGCCATTCCTTACCCCGGCGAGCCCGAGGCGTCATGTTGTTGCGCGCTCTCTTTAATTACGCCCTGGCTTAATTCGTGACACATGGGCTAAAAGGGATAAAATTATACTCGAGGTGGCGCCACTCGACGTTTGCAAATCAGATGGCTCCCGGGGCGCCGATTATCGATTGGCCCCGCGTGTTTTGTTGTGTGCGACAAAAGACGAGTCGTCAAGTTTTGAACTTGAGTGGCGCTAAATATTTGATCGCTCCTCGATTGCTTTGAGATGTCCGATCCCGGAGAAAAAGACAAGACAGAGGGAAAAGGCTATTCCCTCGAGCCGCTGGCCAGCTGTCCCAGTCTCCACGTCTTCTTCCTCCTCCTTTTTTATTTTTTTTATTTTTCTTTTTTTTTCGTCGCTTTTATGTACTTTGCTCGCAACACGAGTCTGCTTTGAAACAATTGTGCGCTCTCGCACTTTTGTGATGTCGCAGAAAACGTAGTACAGTTGTTGGAGAGGCGCGACGTTAACAGCGACGTTTCGCAAGGCAAATCCAAAGCTGTGATCCTTGGGCGGTTTATCTAATTGGAATTGTCGAGGGCGCAGCAACTTCGGGGCTATCTCTCCAAGAGCGCACTTCCAAGGAGGCTCTTTAGACTTTAGTGACGTGACGTCGCCTAATACTCTAATCTCGGCGCGGCGCAGACTATGCCACGAGCTCGTGTTCCTCCGGCCAACACTTGCTAATTAATTGATGAGCTCGGATTTAAATGTACTTTGGTCTGAGCGCAAGAGTTCACCTCGGAGATGATAAGACCGAACGTTTGTCCCAAAACATCCGTGCTATTTACTTTCCGACCGGCAATATAATAGGTATTAAGAATCCTTTTGCACCCGCGCTGATAGTGCCCCCACCGAAACTTGCTCAGACCGAGCGAGAGGCACAGATAAATAACACGTACGATCAAGCCAGCCAAGAAACGCCAAACCGGAGGATTTTCGTCTAATACTGAAATCGCGCGGGAGATTTCCAAATTTTGAAACTTCGTTTGGGTTCCAATTTCTCGAAACCTTTGAAAACGCCAAAACCGTAACTTCGAACCAAACCAGCTATAGGCAGTATCCCAAAACTTGTTCATAACTTTCCATCCCTTTTTGCATTTGGTTTTTTTCTTTCTCTTCCTTTTCAGTGATTTTTTGTTTCAGTTGCAGAAAGTTGGAGGAAATATTTTTGGTAAAGTGTTGGGACTTGACATGATGAAGGCGAACATTTCTAATAATCAATATGGTAGGACGGTGCTGTATATCCTCTTTTGCAACGTCTCGAGCCATCTACACTCAGGACTGCTTTCTAATTATTCCCCACAGACCGTAAGGGATGGCGCGTAATTGGAGGGTGGACGAACACGCATCGATCCTACGTTCTCGGGGACTACGTCGGTCTCTGTCGGATCCTCGCTCCGTCTCTCTCGCTCGATTCTTAAATCGAACCTAAACTATTACGCGACCGCTAAGAAAAGTGATAATGTCTTAAGCCATCGGCGTGATTTAACTTTCGATTTTGAAACAAACGAGAGTTCGCTGATCCATCGAGGGGTTTAAGCTTTAAGGCCGAGCCTTTCTCGAGATCCTGCCAAGTGGTTGCAAGTCGATCCTCCTCATCCCCGCGGTGAATCTCAAGCCCGGGCTCTTCTAATTCGAGTTGTCGGTGGCTTTCATAGTCGGCTATCATACAGACAATTTGCATGGAAATGTTATGTTATGCTCGGCACAGTAACTAGCTGCGAGATAATGCCCCCCGNGTCGAATTGGACATTTTGTTTTCTGCCTTTAATTGCAGCGTGGATCACAGTGGCCAGCAGGACAAGCAAAGAGAGACAAAAATTTGCCCAAGAAAGAATTCAATTCCACCTGAAGTCACATAAATAAATAAAAGTAAATCAATAACAATTATCTGTTTCAGCGAAAGTTTGTTGCAAACTGAAAGTAACTTCGAGCACGACTAATAGCTTCCTCCGAGGAAAGCTTCTAACAAAATTTGCTTTCATTCAGAAACCACGAATTGCCCGGCAAAAATAAACGCGCAAACACTCGATCAAATCTCGCCCGTGTCTATATACAAATCGCAGCTGATGAAAAAAAAAAAAGAAAAAAAAGAAGAAAGAACAAGAGTAAAGAAAAGTTATTAACCCCTTATCGGCTATGCAAACTGCTCAATTCCGCGTGATTCGAGGAATGGTCGGATACAGTGTTTGTGCGTTTACAGCTGAATAAATGATAAGTCGAAATTGCATGCATGTAAGACCCGCGGCAGCAGGTGTTTTTGTTGTTGCAGCGTAAGAAAGAGTGTATCTCCTGGGCAAGCTGGAGAAAAAATTTTTCGTCCCGACAATTAAGATACAGGGCTGGTCGGGCGGTAGACGGAGAGAACCGAGGGTGTGGAGGTGCATGCCCCAAAGACAGGCTATTCGCGAAGGAAATAGAGGCGCGCTCTGCATTAGCATCGCAGAATTGCTTGGCGTGCATACGGGGTTGCGCGGAGCTGTACATCCAGGGATCTCTGCTTCCTTCCTCCTCTTCGTATCTCGCACCTAGGAGGCCGTGGTCGCGCGATCCTAGTGGCGAGGGTGCTTCGCGTCGGAGGGGCAGCCGTGCCCGCGAGTCGCAGTCTTACGCGACTTGGGGGTGGACAGTGCGCAGACCCGCCCCCACCTCAAGGACGAGCCGAACTCGGGGCGCTCGCGCATCCCCACCAGCATTGCCGCCGACTCTCGCCACCCCTGGCCACCCACGACATAGCACAGTAGCTCTCGGGCGCTTCACTCGCAAGGCCGCGTCGCTGCCTCGCAAAACTGCTCGTTCGTGCGCGCGCAATTACCTTCGCTCGCTGTCTGACAACAACGTGCCATTGACAGTCATGTGAACCGACTTCACGTGTTCCAGTTGTTGACACTCTCTCGAGGATGCACCAGGCTCAATAGCGACCCACCAGTAGGGTGAATAGTGTTCTCTTAAAAATTTCAACTTCAGCACACGACACACAAACACACACACACACACACACACACACACATACTGACAGATACACAATTTATTTGATCATCGACTCATCCAACAGAGAAAGAGAGGGTTGTTCGCTGTAGAAATTGAAAGTCTCGTTTTATTCGTAGTTGTCCATTAGTTTTTCTTAACCCTAGTCGTGGTTTTTGACCAGTTTGCTATATTGTATGGTTAGTTCGGTCGGTGTGCTTTTGACAAATGTGTTCCCGTCCCGTGACCTAGTACCAACCATGTCCTAAAGGCTGCACAGACGAGCTCTGGAAATTTTCTGTTCCAGGGTGGAACTGACAAGCGTGCCCGGCGGTCAAAATGCGATGGCCCATCTCAAAAAGCGCAAACTGGAGGCAGAGTCCGCGACGGCCAAGTCCAAGCAGCAGTTGCTAAACGTTGCTTCAAAGAAAAGTGCTTATAACAATCAGCCTGGCGTTGCCCAAGACATGGACACGTCCGACTCGAGCGCCAAGCGACGCAGGAAAATCATTCGCGACGATGACTCGCGCAAATGCGACGGTGACTTCAATAAAAACATCCCGCTGCCGCAGAAGAAGAGGGCCTTCGCCCAAACCAACTCGGACAGCCCTGTGCGAAAGTGCGGCAAGAACAACGACGAGCCGGAAGACGACGAGACGCTCATCCGCGAGACCGAGGCTGCTCTCAAGAGTCTCTCGGGCAGCTGGCCGGGTCCCCGGGGCTCCATGTACAACCGCACAAACTCGGAGGAGGACCGCTACGAGTCCAACTTCGAGAACCTCTTCGAGGAGAAGAAGGACAACCCGAAACTGTCCCCCTCGTCGATCTCGACCTCCTCGACCACCAGCAACGACACCGGTTGCTCCCTCAAGGACGTCATAACCCTGCGAGGCCAGCAGGACCGCGGACGAAATTCCGGACAAGGAAAGCATTCCTACTCGATCAAAAACCGCAAGGACAACAGCTATGAGAATCTGGAAAACGATGCGACGATACACCAGAACCTGGACAAGCACCGGCCGACGGCAGGCCGGACGAAAGCGCGCAACCACGAGGACCCCAGGGCCGAGAGATATGCCCGGTACCAGCAGCCGGACTTCAACGAGCTCGTCGACGAGTCGTCCAACGAGCTGGAGATCGACATGTCCGAGCCCGCGGACAAGGAGGAGGACAAGATGAAATGCGACGAGCGGGACAAAGATCGGGTAAACAAAAGCAGTGCCTCCCCGAACAACCTGCGCATGTATACGAATTATCAGAGACAATACAATAGTGAATGCATCAAAGTCAGTCCGTCCGGCTCGCCCCTCGCCAGTTCCCCGTTCTCCGTCACGTCGGCGTTCAAGCCGCCGAACCCGGAGCACTCCAAGGCCAACCGGATCAGCCAGGTGGCGATCCCTGGGACCTCGCCGAGCATCCCCCCGATCGGGCCCTTTCCTGCCGCTGCGACTTTCGTAGGATACCCCACGCCCGGACCTATCATGCCCAGACCCGTGCTGTCGCCGACGTCAGTCGAGGAGAAACACACGTCTCTCCTGCAGTTGAAATCTCCGAAGGAGGAAATTCAACGCGACGGACCGGCCAACCCGATGAACAACAAGAGCCCGTCGGCCGGGCTCACGCCCGTCGCCTCTCCGGACTCGAAACAGTACACCATCCTGCAGCCCGCGGGTGTCGGTTCCCGCGCGGCCAGCGCGATCCAGGACATCGCTCGTGAGGGCGTCGTCAGCGTCGCCGCCGTCAGCAACAGTTCGAGCGCACCGAGCGGTACCACCCCTAGCGGCGCTAAACCGACGAACAGTACAAATGGACCATCCAACCCGGCCGCCAACGGCAACGCCGCCCTACCGAATAGCGCGACCACGAACACCAGCGCGAGCTCGGTCGACGACGCCGGTCCCACGAACCCGCCGCAAGACTCGATCAAGATGCCCGAAAGGCCGGCGTTTGAGGGGAACAGGCCCGCATTGTCCATGTCACCCTCTAGCATTGGCAGGGGTAAGTAACCGTTCCAGTTTTGTTTCTAGCAGTTTTGCTTCTGCCTTACGCTGTAATACTGAATGAAAGCAACTTCTCAGGGAGCATTTATTCACAATCGATAAAAAGCGATTGGGATACCAACAATGAATTGTTTGCATAATTGAAAGCTCTTTTATATTTTCTTTCTTGTTTTTTGTCTTGTTTTTTTTTTTTCTTATCGTATATTTTCTCATCTATTTTTCTTTCTTACCAGTCGTTTTCACGTTTTTTACCGTTCTTTTTTTTTTTTTTTCGTAGGATGATTACAACTCGCGATTCGTCAGGTTATAGTTTACGCTGATGGATAGTTGCGATTAGACCCTGCTCCATCCTGGACATTGCCCTCTTGTAAATTATAACCGTTCGAGACTTGTCATTTGGAGGCGATGCGTCTAAACGATTTTGGAACTTGGAGACCAAGCAGTTTCAATTATTCATCTGACCGCGTCGCACGACTGTGTGCGCGCCTCGTACGATCGTACAAATGTTTCGAAGCCCGATTCACGGGGTCGTATCATAACATGCGCTTCCTTTTTTCCCCCTTGTTTTCTCTGTTCTAGAAACTTCTTACGAGTGGTCCTAATTAATCTTCTACATTCATAACGTTATTACGCAAGGACTGTTACAGTCTCGCGTGCTCTCTGGATCGGCGTGGAACGCACCCGCGTAAGAAATTTCGTTCAAACATTGATGATCGCAGTAGGGTTGCCCTTCGTGCGTTGTGCGCTGCGAGAATAAGGGGACAAAAGGCATTTTCGGCCCTCGCACTCTCCGGTGCTGTCTCGAAAGTTAGGGGAGAGTTAGGCCAGGGCGGAAAATCAATAATTACGAAGCGAGGGGCGATGACTCAAATGCTCAAATCAAGGTCTCCAAGACCGAGTTATTCTCCATGCCGACCGATGCTCGATGCTCTTCGCCGACATTCAAAGGGACTTTTCGGCATTCCCTCTCGATCGGGCGACGAACCGGGGGCTTCCTCGAAACGCTTAACCCATAAATTTGACGATGGGATAAACGGCAGAAGCAGAGAGCAAGCAGCCCGATGACAGCCGAGCGGGCGACAGGTGGAATTCGAGTGCATTCAATGGTCGTGCGACGCTCTGACACGACGTGTCTAGTTGGGCCAAATTTCGGGCTTGATACCGCGCGTCATACGTATAAGCCACAGCTGTCAGCGACTGGAGACGTGACTAGCATGCTGCCACCCGTGTCACCTTATTACCACCCCAAACCGCTGCCTCTCCTCATTATCCCCTTAGCGTTTTGTCTGTCAGAGGGGCTGCTCTTTCAAAAATTCAATCTCCGCAATCCCTTTAGTCCCCGCGAAACGATTGCGAGAGTTGAAATCACTGGCCGGCCCAACATCGAATTGTCAAAATCATGCCATCAATCGATATTGTAACAACATTTTTGTATCGTTATTTTGAGAGAGTTTTTTTTTATTGCGAATTGGCCTGCAATTTGTTCTCTGTTGCTTTAATTTGTACCGACTGAATTGAAACAGTTGATTAATGGGAAACTTTTGATATCTGGTGACAGGATAAATCGGTGCGGCAAATAAAAATGCGGAGAATTTAATTACACCGATGCTAAATCGAGCAAAGGGACAGGCAAAAATGAAATCGAACGGGGCGTTTCATGTGAAATCGTGTGGGCTCGCGTGCGCCGCCCGTTCCACCGATAAGCATGTTGACACGCTATAAAAGCGCTATCGGGAAATCCGGGCGGCCGCAAAAACGCGACCCTTGAAGCCCGAGCCGATGCCGCTAATAAAAAAATAAACTGCCCTGTAACTCAATTTCACGCTCGCCGTCGGATGAGAAATCAAATTTATTTTGCACACACATTCCGACCAATTGAAATCATAATCGGAACGCGGGCATGAAATAAAACAAAATATAGAGACAACCGATTCAACTTTAATTGTTGTACACGTATAAGCAAACTTTCTTCTGTGAAACTTTAATCAACTATACATTTTCTTTAGCTTAGTTTTCCATTTTTAGTTTCGCAACGTCACTTAATTGGCCTATAAAAATTAGACTAGTTTTTCCTTTGTCAGCCTTCTCGTCTCGATAAAATTAAAAAATTTTATCAAATTTCAATTTTTGTAATTTCAATTCAAATTCATTTTGTACAATTGTTTTCACTTTGGAGTAGTTTTTTTTTCTATTTGTTTGAATGTTTCTTTTTTCTTTATGTTAATTTTCACATTTAAAAAAAATTTTTTGTAACATTGATTACGATTTTTTAAAAATGAAAACAAATGTACGGCACGCGTCAGGATCGGATGAATAAAACAGTGGCGGTGTTTATGTATACTTGACGCTATCGTCGTGCCCTCACGTGAAATGGCTACAAAATAACACAATTACACACTTGCCTCAACCCTCGCATCCCGTTTTCGCCCCGGTGATCCGCACTCAGTCGGCCGACCTCTTTATTTTTCGTCCTCGTTCTTCTGCGTTCTTGGCACATGGCATGCCGTCTCTATCGCGCTCCCTCGGAAAGAGGAAAAAAGAGGAACAACCCGTGGAGCTCGTTACAAGTCTATTCATACGTGCAGAAAAAAAACTGCCGGCATTCATTCGCCCAACCGGTATAACCAAACTGAATCGTCGAAAACCAACGTTCGATGGCTATTTGATCAAACTTGATCAGTCCGGTGGCGCTTTCCTTCCAGCTAATTTTCATTGTGAAAAGGCAGGAGTTAATTAATTTCTGAATTATAATTCCGCAGCTGCT
Organism: Trissolcus basalis; assembly: GCA_025266255.1. Taxonomy (NCBI): domain Eukaryota; kingdom Metazoa; phylum Arthropoda; class Insecta; order Hymenoptera; family Scelionidae; genus Trissolcus; species Trissolcus basalis. The sequence goes on along the minus strand of JAAMPD010000449.1, from coordinate 117,770 downwards.
TTTTGATTGTACTAACTTTATGAAAATCAGCCGGGTTAAGATAAACCGGACTTTATTAAAGGCAAGCTGATATTTTTTGGATCAAAAATGGGCGCTTGTTAAAGTCGTCACGTGTCATAATCCAATTTATCCTTGGGACCTTCGTGTTGAGAATAAGCGAAGATAAGAAACGCGCACCGACAAGCTGATGAAGTTTTGCAAACCACTACGGAGGATTAAGAGCGGCAAGATTAATACGCCAGAAAGTTTGCGAAAGTGCTCTCCGGTTCCCCCCGCGAAGGATTCGGTCAGCCCCGAAAGCTGCCCCCCGCTTATTCATTTCCACACGTGACTCTTGGTACGCACTCTGCGAGACGCAACGAGACTTCAAAACAGGACGTGATCTGATCAATGTCTTCGCAACACTCGAGTGACATTGATCGAGCCTTCATATTGGCCTTCGATACAAATCCTAATTCCGACATCAGTTCCAATCAGCTTATTTGGCAAACGAATTAGCCCCCCTGACCACACACATTGCCGCCGTCTCTCGTTGTTTGATTTTGTTTGATTTTGTTTGCCCGATCCCAATTTTGAAAAATGTTCAAAATCTAAAAATAAATCACATCTACGGTATGACACAAAAAAAACTAGATCGAAAGTTATTGACACTTTTTCGAATTGCTGTCAGTCGTAAAAACGCTATCAATACGGTCGAGCAAAATTTTTTCAATTAAGATGTTTCAATTTGCAATCTTCGAAACGAAGCGTAAACGACGAAAACAAAAATAGCAAGCTCGTAACGATCGCGATAACGTGCAATTTCGTAATCAAACATGTTTATGCAAATGTTATCGGAGTACTGATATGGTGCATTGGTTTGATTTATTTCAGAAGGCAACAAGTGCCCGACACCTGGCTGCACGGGGCAGGGTCACGTGACCGGGCTCTACTCTCACCATCGCAGGTAAGTAATTGTCAGTAATTAACCCCCCTGCCCACCGCACGTTTATGCTCCATGTCGATTAACCACGAGGCCAGTACTTGCATACAAACAGCTGTTTAATTAATAACATCGTCATCGAAAGATCGAAGATAAGTCGAGTTGAATTGGCATCTGAAATTCGAACGAGTTCCGGAGTAAATGTCGAAATGAAAGAAATAGTACAATTGGAATCCACAAGTAGCGAAGTTGAATAAATATTTGAAACGCGATTAAGTCAAGTGAGATTTACACTTTCTCTTCTGACAATTAACACTACTTCAACTATTGACCTTCTTTCCACTTTGTGACTATAGTTCTGTCGTTGCGGTGTGAGAAAAAAAATGGTCAATGTCTTTTGTTCTGCCGCAAAATGCATGAGTCATTGAAAGAAAAATAAGCCTTTAACTCAATTCAAGTTGGAAAATAGACTTTATATCAAGTCAATTTTAAACAAAAAATATTCGCCAAAATTATTATAAGTGCAAATTAAAAATAAATTAAATTTTTCAAATATTTATTATTCTACTTTTTTTTTATTTTATTATTTTATTTACATTTAAATCAAGTTCCATTTTTTGAAAATAATTTTATTATCTGTTTTTGTTTTCTAGTTAGATATTATTGATGTAACAAAACAAATTCCGTGTGATTTCAGTTTGTCGGGTTGTCCGCGCAAGGATAAACTAACGCCAGAGAGTAAGTATGATCTCGCAGATCCACACTTTCCTTCAAGTAGTTGATAGTGCATCTCCTTTTGGCGCGAGCATTCTTTTAGCGATTCAGAAAAAAAACAAGATCAGGATCTCGCATATCACAAGACTTGCCTTCGTAGAGCTCACTCACAGGATCGCAAAATTAGAAGAAATATACAACATTTCACGCTTGCCTAAACAAAAAAAGAGTTAACCGATCATCTCATTGATTTTGTTTGTCATAAGTGAATTCGAGACTTGCGATTAGCAATTGTGGGAACGATAGCGCAAGCGACGTTACTGTTGGCAGAAAAGCGAAAACGAAATATCACCCGCAGCGAGATGAGTAGCACCCGTTTACAACGCTCAATGTCTATTATTCTTTGTGCTTTACGTTTTTGGCGGGGTAGAGAGCTTTATTTATTGCGTTTTTCACCTTCATTTAATTTTGTTCCATTCTGTTTGTAGTTCATTAGTAGAGAATAATCACCACACTTGACTTGGTTATGTTGCCGTACTACTTTGGAGAACTCGAGACCCCGAGACACAGGCGAAAGCCTGACAATGTGCACACGCCAGAGAAGGATCTGCGATTGAGTATAATTTTGCGCATCGCCGCCGAATTTTTTGATCATGATCAATCAACATCTACACTTTGAAACCCCTCGCATCTGTGCTAGGAGAAAATCGCAATTTCACAGACAACAAGAAACAGATACATATATGGCCAACATTCATATATGCACATATATGTCAACTGCACCAATTGGTCAGCAAACTTTTTGCTAGTTTCAGTTCAGGACTAACATTTTTTTCTCCTTCAAAATTTAAATTATACAATCGCACTCGAGATAAAGACACACAAAATTGCTCAGAAGTTTCTATGGATTTATTTTTGTTTTAGTTCTCTCTCTACCCGCTCGGTTCTTTTGTCATGAAATTTTGGTTTTCTTTGTTTGGTTCTCCTTGTTTTTTTTTTTTTTTTTGTATTGTTTGTTCTGTTTTTTTTCTTTTTTTTTTTTTGAAACACGCATCGAAGAGAGATGCGAGGGTGGTTTAGTGTCAAAACATTATACTCAAAGCGCACGATCGCGTTTGACGCAGTCAAACTCTATCGGTCACTCGGTTCGTAGCGAGGAGATATGAGCGCGCGTGTCCCACTCTATAATATATAAACGAGTTTAATTGTGCTCGCACGTGTCTGGGTTCTCGCAGTTCTGGCGATGCATGAGACTATTTTGAAATGCCCAACGCCTGGTTGCAACGGTCGCGGCCATGTCAGCTCAAATCGGAATACTCACAGGAGCTTGTCCGGATGCCCAATAGCTGCGGCTAATAAACAAGCCGCCCGCGAAGCGAGACACAAAGCCCAAGGTAAGGTGGTCCTGTTATCCATCATTTGGGAGAAAAAAATACACAGTTCAAATTTCAATTTTAATTTGTGTGATTGGTACCAAATTGTGAATTGCAAATGATTTTTTTAAACTGTGGGTTTTTCTGTCAAATCATTTTTATTGTACGAATCAATTTTCTTGAAAAAATGATAAAAATGGCTAAACTGAATTGCATACTAAAAAATTCATGTTTTATTTGAAAAAATTTTAATCCATTTTTTTTTACATGAGCGATGAGACAGAAGTAATTAAATAAAATTGACAATATTGGACGCGCACTAATCCAATAAAACATCTCTGATATTGTTTTTCTTTCTGACAAACGAAGGAATAATTGGTAAAAAATGTTCATCGGGCAGATTGAATTGTGATCAATCGTTTCGATATTGTTATCGCTCGTGTGCAATCAAAGATGAAAGGCGCCATTTGAAAAATGTTTCAACATGATCGGTAAAAATTTGACAGAAGCTTCGAAGGGAAGAAATAATGAACGGTTTGGTATGCAAAAAAAACCTAATGTGCTCTGAATACTCCTTCCATGATAATCTATTTCTATATTTAACGTCTTTATTGATCACGCAGCCATTTTTATTATTTATTCTCTTGTATAAAGTGCTACGTATTACATCGCTTTGCTATAGTACTATATGTGTAGTCGTTCTTTTGCAACGTTTTAAAACAGTCGTAGAAACTAATAACGATGTAAAATGTGATTATACAAAGTATATAATCGAATAATACTCGCCCTCTTTTGTATATGTTCAAGCGAACAACTCGTAATACCAACAACTTTCTCTAATACATCCATTATTTTTGTTATTTGGTACAACAACAACGTGTTACATATACAACAAAACATGCGAAATAATTTTTGTTTTGTTATTAATTTCCAATCACTTCGCGTAGTTTATAACAAATGGTTAAAAGTGGGTCTCTAATTCAATTCATTAACAATATTTTCTAGCAAATGGTCTAGATTAATTGCAAACATTTGGAACGTAGCACAACAATGGGAATCTTGTGAGTCTGTCGGTGAAAACAAAAATTGTAAAAACAAAGAGAAAATTTAATTTTCTTTTATTTTTCAAATGAAGATGGTGATATCGATCGAATTATCTTGACAGTTAGTGAAAATCACACATAATGAAGTGCAATAAAGCAATTTATTCAACGGTATTAGCCGTGGAGCGTATGCCCACGTCAGTTACCGCAAATATAGTCTTTACGCGTGCTTCATGCATCATTTATAAGCGCAACGTATAATATAACGCTAAAAAAAAACAGTTGAAAGTTGATAAAAGAAAAATTTATTCGCAATTGTTGTGGATCTTAATCTAGACTGTTTGCTTTGAAACCAAATGAACCAAAAGTTTTGGACACCCCAAACAAAAAACGCTTTCAATTCTTAATGTCAATTTTCTTTTTCACAGTGACGGGGATTCCCCCGGAGTACATCAGTACAAACCTGCTGCCGCCTTCGATGGACGGGAAGATTTACCCGCAATACACGAGTCAGCAGGATACCAAACCAGTTATCAGTTCGCCGTCTTACGACTACTACTCGAACCCAAAGACCGGCGTGACGGTGAAACCGCCGAAAACCCCCGAAGATAATCAGCCGCGCGTCAAGCTGGTGCCGAAGACGGAAAACGGTTCGACGAGTTGCTGCAACAGCATGTCGTCGAGCAGGCAGACGCCGTCGGAGCTGCTGGTGCCGAAGACGGAGGAGTGTCGGGTGTCGCCACCGCCGCCCCCTCTGCCGGTGCGCCAGACGTATGACTCATACCTGAACCAGGATTCGAACTCGTCGTCGATGTCGTCGATGTCGTCAACGATCCACCACGGCGGGCCGCAACACGCGGGCCACCACGTGCTGCCGATGCAACCCGCCGTGGCCTACCCGATGCCCATGGTGGAGGACACGAGGCTCGGACACCAGATGGGGCAGCGCTCCAGCTACGAGATCGCGGCTGCGGCCGCTTCCAATGAGGAGCTTTATCATCACCGACCGGAACACGCCAGGGGCTACATGCACCCGGCCCCGCCGGCGAATATCGCCCGACCTGTTGTTACGTACTCGAACGACATCGGTGCGCCACGCGGCTACGAGAACGCCGTGACCGCTGCAAATCATAGACCCTACGACCCGGGCGCTACCGCGGCTTATGAAAGGTACGATACTCAGGCGTGCGCGCCCCTACAACCGCAACAGCAACAGTTACACTCGAGGCCGAATATGTATTACTTGGGTCAGACTAATATGACCCCTGAGGACCAGGAACGAGCGTACCACCAAGAAGCTGCGGCTGCACAACAGCACCAGATGGCCATGGCTGCTGCCTCCGCTGCTGGCATGATGAAGACGGAGGACGGTGAGGATGGTTTTTATTTTTGTCAATTTTTTTTTTTTTTGATGCACTGGAAAAAAAAAGTATAGTGGATGTTGTAAATTTCAAATATGATTTCGTGGAGTTTATATTTAAATTTTAATTGAAATTAAATTGAAATTTAATTTGAACGTTGAAACTTATTTGATATGATGCCCTACATTCGGTTCTTCTTTTTGATGGCTTTTTTACGAATAATCCTTTCGCAGGAATTCAATTAGCTAATTAATTTGATCTCCAGTTAATGTTATATTTTTTTATAGATTTCGGTGATTGGTTAATTTGAATTATTCAATTCGATAATTATTCCAAATAATTATTCAATTACATGTATTCGAACAACAAATCAGTTTGCAATTCGATATTGTGATGGTGTTTTTAATTATCGAAATAATATTCCGAGAAATTATTGTTTATGATTAATTGATATAATTCAATATTGCATACAAATTTGAATTGATAATGAAATTGGCTTATCTTTATTGTTCCAGTTAAATGCGTAACTGTGGCACAAGTGCAACAGATGCAGAAATCCGGAGGTCCGCCCACTTCTCCCGGCGGGTCGGTGATGGATTTATCTACTTCGAGTGTGACGTCAACGAGTCCACAGGTAAAGATGAAAAACCAAACCCAGATTACTTCATTTGATTACGTCATTTGAAATTCAAAGATTCAACTAAACGTTTATTTTTCAGGCACCACCTTATGGTTCGAATAGTTTAAGCCCGCAATATGGAGGAGGGCAAACTGTTGGTGGAAGCCCTCAAGCCGCAGCCAGTCCTCATCTCACTGCTAGTCCTCAAGTACCAAGTCCTCAGGGTCAAACTCTGGATCTCAGTGTTAATAGATTGCATAGGTTAATATCAGAGCAACGCATTTCAAAATTGATCGAAAAAAACATGTTTAAACAAATGAAACTAACTGGTCTCTCTCATTAATATTTAAATGAAGACATATCTATTTGATTAATTATAGCGGGGCGCCGAGTCCGCAGTATTCCACAGCGCACGGCGAAACTGTGGCAGTGGCGGTCGGGCCAGGGTTCACGGCGCCACGACCCATCGAGGAGCAAACCGAGCCAGTGGACTTCTCCACAGCGAACGAGCCAGTCAATTTCAGCGGAGGCCCTGGAATCAGGCCTGTTCCTGGATTTCCGCCTCCCGGGGTGCACGCGACGGCGTACAGTCGAGAAAGCACGCCCGACAGCGGGGGTTCCCATTACATGGAAGCCTACAGAGATCCCACCGGTGAGCCATTACTCTCGATAGATAATAGGAATATTATCTCTGCGCTTGGTTTGTACGTGAACAAAAATGGCTTCGGTATAACATTACCCATTACCCTCAATCATAAAAGTTTGTCAGAAAGCAGCGCGAGATTGGCTCCGATGCTGCATTCAAAGTGTGACTTGAAAAATAATAGTCCCGAGCACGTTTAAGACAAAATAATGAACAATTTATTGTTGTTTATCAAGCTGGGATATAAATTGAAATTTAAAAAATTGACGATGTTAAATTTTGTGCGTTGAACAAATTCCGAAGACCGCGTTTTTGTCCCCGATCGAAACGGTTTCAAGTTGGAATCTCTAATTGCGAATTTGTAAAACGCGGAATTGCGTGATACGCAAAGCGAACAAAAATGAAGTCTTTCCTCGTCAGAGCTATAAATTTTCGTGGAACACGCAGCGTGAAATGAAATATACCTGACGGCGGATATTGTGTTACCAACATCGACGAGCCCCTCGTCACCGTAACAAAAACACCCGCGTGCGGTTTACCGTGTTGCGGTGAATGAAAAAGACGAGAATACAAAAAAAGAAGAGCGAAAGAAAAAAAAGAACCTGCCGCTTGTGTTTATTCTTTATGACTCGCTTCTTTTTTTTTTTTTTTTTTTGTTTTTCATCTGTGTGCCTTTACGCGCGCTTCGTCTTCTATTGTTAATTACCGATATTCCAGCGGAGTTAAAACAGAGTCGACACCGGGGAGCAGTTATTGAAATTGAAACATACGAACGGCGCGGTATCGTTACTCACCGCCCTGCCCTCGTCACAATTGTCGGGCTTGCATCAACATAGCAGTCGCAATTTTTTCGCCAACCGACGCACCGCTCATGTTACAGTTAATTAACCGACTCTCTTGTGTACATTTCTGTGTTGCCATCATATTTAAGAGCCGAATTTTGTCATGCCTGCCGTAATTCAAAAAGTCAAACATCCTCCCTGAAAAGAATTTTCCAAAACTAAAACAGAGGAGGCATTTGAAATAACATATAAAAGGACATAAAAAGAAAGAAGCAAGTGAAACGAAATTTAATTTCAATGCGTGTCTCTTGATTAAGTGCAAAATATGAACAATCCTTTTGTCAAATGAAAGAATCACCGGAAAACACTAATTATCGTCCACACCTGTTCGCCTATCATTCGCACCCAATCTTTGACCGAGGAAAAGCTCGATTGGCAAAAAGGCCGAATGTAAGCAACCCTCTCTTCTCATTTGGCGAGGGTGATCCTTTCATTGACCCGTGACATTTAATCTAACCCGAAGATTGGAAAATGGAGAAACGAAGAATGATTTTGTGTTACAGGCTACGGTCCCATGAGTCCACACCCTGGCTACGGGATGACTGGCGTGCAGCCGGAATATCCCGGTAACACCTACACCCCTTACCCCACCGCCGGATACAATTGCGGTGGAACTTATCCAGGAGGCCCAGTGACTTCTGGCTACCAGATACCTGCAGGATACTCTCCCGCGCCCTGCTACAGTATGCCGCCTCCTCAGCACACGATTGGTCCGCTTGAAAAAACTTCGTCGAAGGATGACAGGTTAGTGGCAGATATTAATTTTTTATTCGCATTCAAATTCAGATGAGAATTGTCCCTCGACTTCATTACTCATAAAATTGGTATCCTTTTTTCTTTCACCGAACAACTAGATCCAATTCTGGATATGATTCCTTTTATATCCTGCTTCGTTTGTTTATTTGTTAATTTTTCTCTTTTTTTTTTTTGTTTTTCTTTTTATCTTAGAAGTTCTGAGATTCGCGATGGGTTCAGAGCGATCCGCGGTTCGCATCCAAGAACGGCAAAGCTTGGCGGAATCGCGCATACCCAGCTCCATTTTGTTAATTAAAGTAATTACTCTTCGTAACGAAAGTGCCAACCTTATTCTAATTGACGTAAAGCTGGGTGGTGTGGAGGGTTCGCTGCAAGGGAGGATAAGGTCGGGAGAGCGGTGGGGTATAATCAGTTGCCACCGCACTGGATTATGGAGCCGGTCGGGGTTAGAAACCCGGAACACCTCGCAAACTATCGCCCCTTCTAACTTCATTGGAACTCGATGGTCCGCTGAATATCAGCGGACTAAGGTACACACTCAAAAATTGACAGAGAAATCCAAGAGTGGCTTTTTATCACGGAAATGGAATTAGGGATAGACGCCGACGTTCCTTCCGAACCGAATCGATGGCAGATTATTAATGTTCCCTAACCTGATAAAACCGACTTCCGTTTTTGTAATCACGTTGCGATACGCTGCATTCATCAATGCTCCATGGCTCATTTTATTCGCCAAACTTTTGGTAAGATATGTTTAGAATTTCCAACAGAGCACAAGCCGTGCAAATTTTCGTTTCTCAATCATTTCTGAAACTATTTTATCAGTGGCAGGGGATGGGGGAGTGGTAAGAATTTCTGCCCTTCTAGTTTCGAAAATTTCATTTTGTATTTGAATTGTGGCGGACCCGACATTAATTTCATAGAAATTAGAAAAAGTTTTCTGTTTTAATATTTCGGCTCGGAGAGAAGTGACATGATAAAAACGTAATGTTTCGGTTTGAAGTCGACGGTAACGGTTTAATCTTGCTGCGTCGGTCATCCGGTCAATTTCGGACCGGGAAGTCAAGAGCGAGGCAGCGGAATAAGTCGCGGCCGGTGGTTAGACGGTTGGATCCCGAGATGGAATTTAGTACGCGGAACATGATTGCACTCAAATCCTCGTGACCGGGGTTCCCGGCAATATCAGGGCCACTCAAGGGTCATTGAGCTTTCTCATAGTCTCGACTGTTTATATCTACGAAAACCTACCCAAGAGCAGTCCTTCGCCTCACCGTTTTTTTCTTTTTTTTTTTTCTATATGTTACCTCATCATCTGCGCTGATGAGACACTCTACAAAACGTTTATAACGCAGCTTCGTTTGGATCTAAGAATCAGTATCTCGAAAATGAGAAAATAAGAAATTGACAAAAAAAAAGCTAACAAAATGTTCGTCTCGAATGTTCGGTTATTTGTTAGTTGATTTGTTTTGAAATTTTTTTCTGCAGAACTCATGAGTTAATAATTATCGAGTACATTGGAACGGAAACCATACAAAATTAATTACTGTTACGTATAAATCGATGATCCAATTTCAAATTGCAAAGAAATAATTGAACAAATGTGAAACGGAGGATAAAAATTTTATGAGTAATGAAAAATATGAAAGCAAGAACTGATTAGCCCCGAAATAAGTGAACGGAATGTCTGATTTGACGGAGTGAACATTTGACCGAAAGTTGGCTGTTTGAAAATTGAAATATAAAACTAAGACGGGAGAAAGTCGAGCTTTTGTTGACTGTTGATGTGTGTTCGGTGCAGTATGAATATGCGACGGTCGTTCAATTTCGCCCCTCGGCCTGCCCTTCGTGGTCGCGACGGCAAGGAGCTGATTCAGTGTCCCACGTCTTCCTGTGATAGCATGGGTCATATCTCGGGAAACTACGCTACTCACAGAAGGCAAGGCAGCATTCAATTCCGACATTCAAATCCACACTTGCATCATACAGTGTATCAAACAAACATGCCACATCGTACTTTTTCCCCCTTTCGTCCTTTCTTCTTTTTTCATGTCAGGGAATTCGTTTTTTTTATTCGATCCAAGTTCATCATCCTCATATTTTTGCAATTTATTTCTTTCCTTATTATTTACACTCTTCGTGCCAAAAATTTTATATTGATGAGTTTTAAAATTACCGATGAAACCCCGTCAGTTCCTAGAAGAAAAATGTTAACTACGCAAACCAGACCAATATTTCTGATTTGCAAAACACAAATTCATGACCTCGACAATTTTTGATGTGAGATATTGATTGAAGGTTGAAGTTAATTCCTGAATTTACTTTGAATCTTGAATGAATAAACTTGATCTGTTTTCACAATAATATAAGAAAAATTATAACTACTAGCTTAAAATTTAATGTAAATGAAAAAGTTGGCTCGCACAGGACGAGCTAGATTTCTCTCGTTTTAGTCAAACTTTGATTGAAAAAACAGAAAATAATAACTTCAAGAGTCATTCAACATTTTCAATTACTCCTACTTACTACTGCTTCAACTTCTTTTCTTAATTGGTAGGTTTCAAAATTAATTCAAAATTCATCGTCACAAAATTTTGGATAAATATTTGTTAACGATGAAAACCGTTGATGAAAAAGTAATGCAAAAAATCAGGCCAATAGAAAGGTTACAAAAAGAGCGAGAAAAATTGGGTTTCGAGATTTAAAAAATAATTTCACTTGCGGTCGGTTTTGTTCCATTGCACGCCATTTGTTTGGGAAACACCCTTGCATAACAAGAAACGGGTATCGACTTCGAGTTTGGAGCTGCGGTTGGAAAATGCGGGATTACCTTTCGGAATGAAAGCGAGGAAGCTTGGCCATTGCCGGCGGGAAAGTTTGCGCGCGCGAAACTTGTTACAAAAAGAGAGAGAGAAAAAAAAGAACGACGAGACAATATAAAAACAAGTGCTGGGCTGGGCGCGCACAATGTGGCGCTGAAATGCAGCAAGAAAATTTTTGGCACGAATTGTATAACGCGTACGCCCATCTGAACACGATACACGCCAAAGTCGTAATTCAGCGTAAAGTGCATTGTTGGATTCATGGCGTAGATGCTTTTTGATTGTTTTATGACACTCCACACTCGTGCCTAGAAGACCTCCTTCCTCTATTATATTACATGTACGGTCCCTTCGCCCTTTCATCATGCAACCCCGCGCCCAATCCCGTTTCATTTTACCTTTGACATTCGTGCCTTGTCCTTGTTCTCTTTATGTCTCAACTCGTTTCTCTTTTGATTTGATTCGTGATTGTGCTCATTACGGTTTTCTTTTACTGTTTTATATGAACCAACTGTGTAGATGATTTTCATGTTGAATGACTTACGTTTGTCTTGACTTGTCTGTAGACCCGACCCCTACGAAAAGGGATGTCAAAATCATTGATCTGATCTAATGGAAATCAAGCAAATCCGAGCGCCAAATTTCACTGGCCAACAAAAGTCTTCTTCGAATCTAACAAGTTCATTCAAGCAAAAGCCTTTTGTACATGAATCCAACGTAAAACGAATTTGGCGCTCGTTAATAATTTGTATGTTTGTTTTTTTTTTCTCTCTCAAAGTGTCACAACTCGTACAGTTTCTCATTTTGTCAGTTGCTTTTTTTTCGTTTCGTTTTCACAATCCTTAACGCTGTGCCTCGAGTGGGGCAGCCTCGGAGCGAACAAATAATATCCGACCATGTCATGGCAGATGCAAACGTTGCAACACGCCGATCGAACGCTATTGTTTCTCGGTTGTTGACGAACTGCAGAAATTGGCAATTGGCGAGTTTCACTGGGGTCAGGTGTGAGTGTGTTCCCAGCTCCCCCTTCAATGTTTTAGATTAAGATACGAATCTCTATCCCAGCGACACGACAATGTCCCATTCCAAGTGATTCGAATGCACGGTAATTGATATCTGTAAGCTACATCTCTGATGATCAAATGTCATGTTATTCGTCAATCAGATTGGCCAATCAAAAATAGTAAATAAAAATATAACGTTGGAGACATTGCAAGAATGAAAACTGGGTGTGAGAAAGTTAGTCGCTGATTGTGCCGAGGGTATTGATAGATTGCTCTGACTTTTGTTGTATAGTTTGTCCGGGTGTCCTAGAGCTGACAGGTCACAGATCCAAGCGCACTCGCAGGAATTGAAGTGTCCGACGCCTGGGTGTGATGGTTCGGGCCACGTCACCGGAAATTATTCGTCACACAGAAGCCTATCGGGGTGTCCGAGAGCAAACAAGCCTAAAAGCAAACCTAGGGATGGTCAGGATTCGGAGCCTCTGAGGTCAGTATCAATTTCATTTCAGTATCAAATTAAAAGAACTATTTAAAAAGTCGTTCAAACAAATGATTAAATAAAAATTGTTTTCAAAATCTAATATGTCTTCATTAGTGATGAATAATTTGGAAAAAAAAGGATCTGTTGGAAATGTGGGTTTTAATTGAACAAAATGAAAATTGTTTCGGAGTTTCAACTAACGACTTGAACTAAAAGGCGGCACCAATTGAAAAACGATTACCGAAGGCATCACGTTTTCCATAAACTAATAGCAATCGCGATAACGCAAAGCAAACACGCGCGCATTCGCAAAATCAAATGCAAATTCGTGCCCGTCTGTTTAACGTTCAAATTCGATATGCCGTGCGTTTATTGCGCGGCTATTTAACTGTATGATTAGCGAGCTGAGTCAAATAGGGGAAGAAGCCCCGAGCCGCATAACAACCAGCGCTACGTCGAAGACACTTTTACTAATATCTGCTGCTTTTCACGCTCGCTCGACAGGTGTCCGATCCCAGGCTGCGACGGATCTGGCCACGCAACGGGCAAATTTTTGTCGCACCGAAGGTAAGCGACACTTTTTTCTCCTCAGTTTTTCTTTTCCTCTTTTATCACACATCAAAAGAATTATTCATCTTTATTGATCACTTAACTAGATGATTACAGCCGTTCTCTAGGCTTAATTTCGGGGTCATTACAAGTATAAGTGTTCCTTTTCAGATGAGTTTTGCAATAAATCCGAAATTACGCTCCAATTCAGTTATTTTTCTTGTCAAATAAAACTTATGATTTTCGTTACCCGAACGACACATATGTATTTGTGAAACAATAAAAATATGTACTATCCACTTAGAGTAGTTTTGGAAATAAGTGATAACTTTTATAATTCCATGAAATTATGCCAAATTTGCCATCTAGTTATATTCTTAAAATTAACAATATAAAACTGATTGTAATTTTTGAATAAAAAATGATTGATGTTTTAGGGACAGAAAATTAAAGTAAAATAGTTTAGAAATATTTTGAATGTCTTTATTTTTTAAGAAAAAGTGTTCAATTAAGTGAAACAAAAAGTAGCGTATAAGAAACAAATGGCACGGACTGTGTTCTACGAGTGACAAGGGAAAAAATTATAATGATGGTGTTACATTACAGCGCCTCCGGTTGTCCGATCGCTAATCGCAACAAGATGAGGGTGCTGGAATCAGGCGGGGCGGTGGAGCAGCACAAGGCAGTGGTGGCCGCAGCAACGGCGATGAAATTCGAGGGCGTCAATTGCCCGACTCCCGGCTGCGACGGCATTGGTCACATTAACGGCTCCTTCTCGACTCACAGGTCGCTCTCGGGTTGTCCCATCGCCGGACACGCCGTTAAGAAGCCCAAATTCGAGGACATGTCATCCATGTACAGCAAAGGAATCACCGGTGAGATTAGTTGTTAATTAACTTACACTCATAATTAGAGTCATCGACTTCGTGATACAGAAATAAAAAAAAGTCAAATAAAAAAAGGACAAAAAATTGAGAGATCACTTTGAAGCTCGATGACTTTCAGAAGCACGAAGTAGAACGATGATTGAACCTTGTAGAGATCAGAAACGAGTTTGATACAATTTGCTCTTCCGCTTATCGTTCGTCCGACGTAAAAATTATAACGGAGATGAAATTAAAGGAATAATAAAAGGAGAAAAAAAAGGAGGAGGTCGGACGAACGAGGCGACGTGAAGTTGTGACTCTACCACCTACTTTCGTTGCATTTGTTGGACCTATTCCCGACCTTGTGCTATGCCATGCTCTGCTCTTTATTCTCCATGCAATGATGTGCTGTCATACCAATGAGGTTTGCCTCTCCCTATTCCTCGTCTGTGTTCTTATTACATACCTACGATCCCCTACTCAGTTTTATTAATTCCAATCTGTTGATCCAAACCGACAGTTATATGAGCACATTGTTATGGATTCACTGTTTCCAATCAGTTTGATCTTTTCATTTTCTTGAGTTATCAGTCATCCAATTTATTGACGATAAAATAATATATAGTCGTATAAAACATTTTGATTAATATTCCTATTAAATTAAAACAAACTGTTAAATAAGTTAACAGTGTTATTCAACGAATAACACTGAATAATTTATTGTCAATTGATTATTTGGATTATTTTTTACATTTTTACATGGCATAGTAAATGTGCAATTTGAATTTGAAGCAGCAAAAGTAGTGAAGAAAGTAATTTCAATTATTTTTCTTGGAATTCAAAGAAAGTGCTAATTTTCAAGCCCGTGGGAAAAAAAAGAAAGAAATCGTTTGCTCGAAATCCCAATCACCTTTTGGTTTTTTCACAATTTTCTCTGTCCCGTGGAAGTAATTCAGGTGTTTGTTTTCGTCGCACTTGAATCAATAGCCTAAAAAACGCGACAAATTCAACACGCAAACGTTTGCCTGAGCTGCTGAAAATTCAACGCCTGGATTATGAACAGGAATCTTTCCGATCTCTCCCTTCCATCTGACTCCCCTTGTTCGCGTGACGACCAGACCTCTCGTATGCACCAATAACCCAAGGACAATAAGAAAAGAAGAAAAGATCTAAAAATTCAACCGAGAATAAAAGTAAAAAAAGATGAAAAAAACAAAGCAAGCAAGCGTTGTATGAAATAAAAAAAAACACCCACAAATCCAGCGCTGAGATGTAATGAAAAATAATCTATTCTGATTTTAATTCTGGGTTCACGATCAGCTCCTTTCCTGTCATTGAGCTTTGAGGAGAACGTTTACTTTTGAAGGTAAGGGACTGACGTACTCGCCACTTGTTTCTATGTGTTTCTTCTTTTTTTTTGTTCGGTGTTTACATGCAGATCCTCACATGAGTGTCTTACGAGACGATCCCCGAGCGTTGGCTGTTCGACCGCAACTTTCAAACGAACCAAAAAAAGAGAAAAAAAAAAACTCGTTCGCGCATTGATGACCGATCAAAAAGAACTTATGCAACAAAGTGAAAAATGTTTCCCGGTAACCGATGCCAACTCTCGGGATCACCCTTCATTATTCTATCTGGTATGATGGCACCTCACGTTACTCCCACAATCTCCCCCTCCCATTACCGATTCCCGGAACTCTGAATCTTGGCAGGTCACCGAGATCACGACAATTGTACAAATCACATTGGCAGCAAGTGCAACAATTTACGGTGAATTGGCTGCACCTGAGCAAAATCAAAGTCGGACTGAGACTCGATCTTCATCACTCCATGCTGCACGGTCACGATCGTTCGTCCCGATTCACAATACACAGCATCAAAAATCAACCCTGAAAGAAAAAAAGAAAAGCAACTTGCAAACACCACATTGTACATTTTTTTATTTTCACATCTGCAAAATAATTGTTCACCATCGGCGCATGTACGAAATAAAAAAAGAAAGATTAAAAAAGAATCGATGTGCGTGATCGTGAACGAATGATCGTGAGATGCAAAAAGAAACAGAGCGCAAAATAAACGGGAGCTTGTGGACTTTAGGGGTGGAAGCCGGTGGTCCGGGTCAGGGTGGCGCGGTAGGTGCTGGACAGGTGAATACAAGCGGTAGCGGGTCCATCGGTCCCCAGGGCGAGGATCTTTACACCCTCGAGGCCGAGATAACCGAGCTCCAACGTGAGAATGCTCGCGTGGAGTCTCAGGTTTTGCGCCTGCGCTCGGATATCACCGCTATGGAAAACCAGCTGAAGCACGGAGAAAAGGTAAGCTCGATTACTCAGTCGATAACAGACCATTCGTTGATGCCTTTCCGACCCTAAACTATATCCAGGGTTTTATTTTTGCCAGCCGATATCACGTTATCCTGCGATATCCCTGTGGCGTTACAAAATTCGGTACCTAAATTAGGGGACGATGGCAAAAAGTTACTGTCCGTGGGTATAATCGTTTTACCATTGCCCGCTAAGGGATCTCGAGGGGGATGATTTCGGGAGGGTGCGAATTCGTCGGGTCCAAAATGTCCATCTGATGGAAAGGAAACAAGTCCATCGTCCCAGAGCCGGTACCGATTTTGGCCCCTCACTGTTATCCCAAGATCTGTCACCTTCCATCGAACTATTTCCATAAAGGGATAATCCAGTTTTCCTTTATGGAAATAACGGCTTGATTACCAGAAGAAAGTTGCTCCTAAAGTCATGCCAATCGGCACCATTTAGTTTGACGGTCAACTAATCGACGGTTCTCTGTTTGACCCCACAGGAAAACTCCGTTATATCGCAGCGCAATAACAACCTGAACGAGTACTACCAGTCGCTGCGCGACAACATGATCACGCTCTTGGAGCACGTGAGAATACCAAACGCACCGGGCGGCCAGCAGGACAAGATGGGCCACGAGAACTTCGACAGCTACCTGACCAAGCTGCAGACCCTGTGCACTGCCGACGGATACTGCACCGACGAGACCCAGCGGCCGATCTACGAGACCGTGAAGACCGCGCTGCAAGACTTCACGGTGTTGCCCACACCTATCTGAGACCATCCCTAGAGCTTATCCGAGCAAGAGTTCCAGCCGAGGCGCTGGCGGGAGCACCAGTCCACGCTCGACTGGTCCTAGTCATTCGATTAGAGTTTCAATATGAATATGAACTTGTATAGTAGATTTTTATACCGTTCCATTTTATTTTTCAATGTCGCATTCGTCGGAGGGACGACTTTATCAACAGGTTGGGTGTATGATAGGGGCAAGGGACGATGACGGATAGTTCTGAGTTTGACGAACGCAGATCGATTGAAAGAGCTCGCGCGATTGTAGTTGAGATGAGAGAAAAAAAAAGAATAACTACCGGATGAAAGAGAGAAACAAAAATGATACCAAGTGATTTAGTACTTTTGCAAAAGTCATTTGTCATTTTTCACGCAAAGTTTGCGTTGCGTCCGATACGTGTCGTTTAAAATACCACTTGATCGTTGATTAATATGTATGTGTAAATAAGTGTATATCTAATTGATTGGTAGGGTCGGTTGTATCAATTAAGTTGTTGAGCCTGAATTTTTTACTCTATACGAAAAAAAAGAATGTGTAAATATAAAAGAAAGACCCCCTCTGTGATTTATTTTAAGTCCTAGTATGAGTTCGCTTATCCTTTTCGTTGTTGGGAGTTTACGTATCGTTTTTTATTATAATACATTGTTATTGTGATTTTATTATACCGAGCGTCGTAACAATTAGTGTGTGACGGCAGTTCTAACGGCGAACTGTCGAGCGACTTAATCGACCCGTTGGGGTTTGTTACGACCAATCACCGAAATTTGATGCTCAAAAGTGTGTATTTTCGCGTTACTTCCTGGCTCACGGGAACGTTTGGCTGAGACTTACGAACAGTCAGAACTGAAAGGTTGAGTGATATATAAAAAATATACGAGACGTGGAACAAGCGCGGTTCGTGTTTTGTACATAAACCGAGAGACGACACAAAGTAATATCACTTGACGCGTAAAAATGTCCGCATAATGTAAATACAATTAAGTACGATTACAAGTAAGGCATTTATATAAACTCAACTCGGCAACAACAACAAAATAACAAGATACACAAAAAAACGTTATACGATTCTGAACTAAGGGATGTGTAAAAACTGAAGTCTAATTAGCTGTATATCGCTTTTTGCAAGCTTATACACACATTATCGGTCATTATTCGTTTATGTGACTTAAATACAGTCTACATCTAATGAAAATATTGGATAAGTGAGGAAACGAGGAAATCAGTATTGTTATGATCTAAGAGACGTCAAAACGCTGCTTCTGCTACATATTGCTATTACTATACCCGAGTACCAAAGACCTCTACAAATCTTATACTGTACTACCAATTGATTCGCTGTGTTATGTACTATTACTGTTTCGGATTATCACTTCTATTTATATGAGACATACACCGCGGTCTTAGCCAAACCAAAGTTGCGCGGTGTTTGCTGACCTGTACATATAATCGCATGTATAGTGAATTGCGTTTCGTTTCAGCGATTTTTCTCATTCATGCGAGAGGTCACAATTTTACACAACACAAGATCGACTAATTCTTTACGTGCAATAATTAAAAACGTGGTTGTGCAAAATTATGACCGTCCACTGGTGCACCTCTCTAAAGTTTACGCAGATCTCATTTCTGTTATTTTTTTCTCTCTTTTTTCTTTTTATCGACACTCGTTGGGATTTTTATGATTTTTCATTAAATTTTATCACCGATAAGAAAGTATTGTAATATTAAAAGTGCTCGAAAAAAACCCAATGGGTGATAATTTCGTTGGTCCGTTGAATCGTATTGTCAATCTGCATAATAATTCCTACATTATTGTCAATTCAACTGTGCCAGAGACTGTGAAAAAGTTTGGTTCTTACGATTCGGACATCTGATCTCATTTGACGAGCAATCGGTTGTGACCATGACCGTTATAAGTGCAATAATATTTTAGTATTCGCGTACACGTTAATTTGGTACACATTTTCGGTACGAAAACTGTATGATGTTATGTATGATTAAATAAAAAGTTACTTATATATTGACATTGCGTTGCCTCTGCGTACATTTTTACCGTACAGATATCACTGCAACGTTACGAGATTTACAGAAGGAACAAGTATTGCTGAACGATCGAAGAGAGTGCAGATTTATATATAATATAAATATATATAAATATTATAAATATAGTATACGTGTATATGGTGAAAAACAAACTTAACAGGTTAAAAACAAAAAAATCCAAGAAGAAACGAGACACTAGGTTCTTTCGCGGAGAAGAAGAGCTTAACATTAGCCAAAGTCACGTGTTTCTTATTTTCCTCGTGAACGATACAGTATTAATAACGTGATCTTGCAAATGAAATGTTACTTGTCATATACGGTCGACTTCGCTTTCAACGGAATAACAATGTTCAATCAGTTTTTGTGTTTGCATTTGTAATTAAATTAAATAAATTGATTTCAATTGAATCATGCAATAATTTTGAAAATACACATATAACTTGCATACATTTTTAAGGAAATTAATATCAACTCGTTTTCAATTTCATCGCAATTGTACATTGAATTAACATTGAAAATCAGATCACCATTGATCACACCCATCCATCCCTCTGATTTGTAGATGAATAAACAAAAACGTATATCACTTGATGACTACAATGTCGACTCATTGAATTTGATCATTTATGCACGGGTAAACTTACACAAGTACAACGAGAAGGTAATCAGTGTTAAAATATCGACGTGGAAAAGAAAATAACGCGACAGACATTACGATTATAAATACAGAAAATTAATGAACGATTAGAAGTGATCGATGCAAACCACTGTCGTACATTGCGAATGATTTTTACCATAGTCGTGTATTAGAACGTGATACAATGTACATAAAAAGGTGTAGCCTGCGATGAGAATCAATTATTATTTATCGAAAAACGTCGTGTAAAAGAGTGGGAATGAATGCGAACGAATGGGTGGATACTATACTTTAACCAGCACCGTGTAGTGAGAGTAATATCAAATAAATTAGAGATAGTAGTAATATTGAACATCAAAATTTTAATTCGACGCCCAATTATATTATTGAAATTCACATCTGCACTGTAG
>JAAMPD010000449.1:76258-97575 GCA_025266255.1 Trissolcus basalis | reverse complement strand
AAATTCTACATCTGCACTGTAGGTTCGAATTTTGTTTGTGTAGTTACGTCATCATTAATTAAATTTTTTCGTTCGAATCATTATTGACATTTTAGCTGTATTCTTTAAGATTAATATTGTTAATTTCCAGTCATGATTAGTGTGTCACAACTGTTACACGTTTACAAAGTTTTACGCTCTTTATAAGTTTTGCATAATGCTTCAGGCGATAAGTATAAATGTTATTCCGATTGAATAAAAGATATTTATCGATGATTTTGTCAATCTTTTCTTCATCGCTTATTCTCATCTCGTCCGACCCAATAAAGCAGCCTAAAAGAATTCACTTTAAGAATTTTTGAACACAAAAAACAAGTATATTCTTCCTTAGTTGTACAAAATATGTGATTTTCTTGATATATCGATTTATTCATACCTACCATCCAAATTTGTGTAAGAGTTCTTTTTCAAATAAAGTTACTATATAGATTTTTTAACCTTGGAAAAAACATTACCCTTCATTTCTTATGAAGTGGTTCGTAAAATGTTCTCAGTAGATAATTCGAAAGAATAACACGTGAATTTGCATATATCTTTATTTAGACAAATTTCTGATAAAAAATGATTCCAAGTTACCACAAGTTCTCTCTTAAATTAGAATCACAATGTTAACAAAGTCATTTATTATCATATAGCATTTATATGTACGATTAAACTCACAGTTAACTCTTATCAATTACATTTTCGCGATACGACGGTACAATTGGTTTGATGGTGTCATTTTTGTTGCTTTTTCTTCTTTTTTTAGTTATGCAATTATTGTTAAGGCTGCAGCGTTCGAGTGCGTCTCATCTTGTGCCTCAGCTTTGGTTGTCAAACGTTATAGGTCCCTGCTATCGTACATTACTCGATGAGAAAAAAGTGTAGTTTGAATAGCAAATCGATGATACTGACAAAACACGTAGGATTGAATAACGTCCGATGGTATCACTTTTTGGCCAGCTCGTTGCTCAGCCAATCAAGTCCTTCATACAGTCCGGTACCCATGGTCGCGCAGGTGCTCTGGATGTACCAATGTCGGCCCTTCAGCGCGTTCAGTCCCAACTTTTCCGTCAGATCCGAAACTGGCATTGCGTTCGGTAGATCCTGTTTGTTTGCAAAGACAAGCAGAACGGCGTCTCGTAACTCGTCTTCTTTTAACATGTTTGCTAACTCTCGTTCGGCCTCTTGTATACGATCTCGGTCATTACTGTCAACAACGTAGATAAGACCCTGCAAAAATAAAATCCAAATTTTAGTCATTGTCACGCAAATTGTTATCACGATTTTTACAGTTCTTTAAAATGCAACAAATTTTTCAGATTCGAATGATGAAACTTAGTTATCAGATGTCAGCATTATCGAGCATTCATGAATAATTATCATGAACATGAATGCAGAAAAGCAGCCAATAAAAAAGGTCAACACACAAATATTTTTTTGCACCTTGAACTTGTTTTTCAATTTTCAATTGACTAAGTTAAAATTCGAAATTTAAATTAAAAAAAAGTAAGACAAATTAAAGTAAAATATTATTTTTTACTTCATACAATCCACAAATTATGCAATTTAAAAATGAGATGACTCATACATTGTTACTCTGTTCCTGAAATTTCAATTAATTTTAAAAATACCAACCGATGGATTTTTATTAGTTTTAATTTCAATTAAGAAACAACTTTTAATTTTAATTACTATCTAGTTATTTTTGTGCTCTAATAGGCAATAGTTATATTATTCAGAACAAACCCACGTGGATCAAAATTAATAACAAATTTCATTTAATCGCCAACCATTTTGGTAATCTCTCTACAAAATTAATATATCTTTTCCATTGTTTACTTTGTTTGATAACCAGTCAAAACGTAAGCATCAAAAATGGTGTCTATATAAAACTGTCTGCCCGAACAGCAATAATAAAAAAAAGAAAAAAATAGTCAAATGAAATCCAGTTTCATGAAACAGACACAGAAAGATGAAAGTCAAACGTGGTTAACCTGCGTGTTTTGGAAATAGTGCCTCCAAAGGGGTCGAATTTTGTCCTGGCCACCGACGTCCCAAACGGTGAAACAAATGTTCTTGTACTCGACAGTCTCTACGTTGAATCCAATCGTTGGGATCGTCGTAACAATCTCGCCAAGCTTGAGTTTGTAGAGGATGGTAGTTTTGCCAGCAGCGTCCAATCCGACCATCAAAATTCTCATCTGCTTCTTGCCGAACAGCCGAGTTAACAGGCTACTAATTGTCAGGCCCATGTTGTCACGCGTTTCAACCTGACGACCTTACTCTAACCTCTCTGTCCAACCTCGATTGCTAAACTGCCGAAATCGTCACCGGTGTTTCCAGCAACGCCCCGAGCACCTTCTTCGCCGTTTCAATGACAGTTCCTCAACAATGCTTTTCTTATTCCGCCGATCGTCCGAGCAAACGTCATCGGCTTGCAACGAACACAGTTTTACCCGCGCATGTACGTGTACCCGCCCGCGCACAATCGCCTCAGTTCGCAAAGTCACCGCCAGAGGCGCCGCTTGCACTTTCCGCCGCGCGCGTTGACATTTAATTTCAACTTTCGAGTACTGTTTTGATCGTATTGATTATCTTCAAATGTAAACAATCTGTCAAGACGACTGATTAGAGAAAGATAAAAAAACCAAGTCTGATGATGATTTTAAATGCTATTATTTCAGTGCAATTAAATCATTGAAATTTACAGCTGTTGGGATAATTTCAAAGAGGGAACGAAAGTGGAATAAGAAACGGAGTAAATGCGTGACGTCACAGTGATAGGCACACCGAAACAAAGAGGAGTATAGAACTGGACGGCGATCGAGAAGAAACGACCGTGACATCAGTGGTACATAACACGATGTGCAGTCGGAAACGCAAGTCGGCTCATTCAAGCTCCCGATTTTGTTGAGCCAATCTGAGGTCGTTGCTGCCGTGGCACGCTAGTGCAGTTAGCGTTCGCTCTGTGCCCGAGAGCGAACAAGTGCATCTACCGAGAGACCACGGAAGGAGTTTGATTCCGCATTGTATGTACGTATTTCGATTTCTCCATCATGAAAATTCGAGCGCCAAACCTGTAAAGTCCTATAAAGCATCATAACAAACCCCCCACATAAACAAGAAACAATTCACAATAACATGCAGAAGAACAAAGGTGGTTTGTTCGTGAGTATTTTTTTTTTTTTTTCGTCGCTGACAAAATAAAAAATTGCATAACATTGTTGATAACAATGTCTGCTTTAAATTCACGATAGTGAAGATTTCGAAAATCACGTGTCCCGATCTCGCTTGCATTACGAACAGTTGAAAAAACGTGCTTCTGTTTTGGCGTTTCACATTCAACCCAGAGTTTTGGCCTTTTGTGAAATCGATCCTTCGCCGAACACCTTGCTGTTGTCAAGTGCAACGTTTTGTTCGTGCTCGGGACATTTATTTGAACGTTAAACGAAGTTTAATTTCTGCATTTTTTGCACATTTTTATTGACAGCTCGTTCGAACCTGTCGTTTGACAGTTCTGGTTGAAACATTTTAACGTCCAGTCTAAATTCGCCGTGACAAAAGCTGAAGCAAGAAAAGTTTGCCTTTTTTCCCGTGGGTTTTCCTCGGTATTGTTAATGAGAATATATTAAAATATGCTCTCACAAAAACACAAGTTCTGTTCTCAGTTGGAAACTGTTCATTAAACTGTTAGATGTTTTGCTTGAAGTTACGTCGGGCTGACTGATGGATTGAAGTAATCTACTCTCCGTAAATATATGAAAATTAATTGATCCAATTTTTTTAATCAAACGTACTTAGAAAAAAAAAAATAAAATACTTGGAACATTTTCAATTTATCAATTTGTTTCGTTCGATTACATTTATTATTTTAACATGTTTTACTTTAGCTGTACAGTTTGTTTGATTTGAAATTGTTTTCGAATCGATTAATTCCGTTTATTAAATTAGGTTACAAAAAAGTGATTAACAATTCAAATTAATTGAACGCTGAATTGATCCAATGACAATTAAAATGAGATTAACTTTTGTTGGTTATGTAACAAACAATATAAATAAAACATGTATGATTATAAAACAAACTTCAAAGCCAAATCGAAATACAAAAATCGTGCTAGATGCACAAGTAATTCAGCAGCAATTTTAGTTTAGTGGAAAATTCATGGAAGCAATCGCTGAGATTGCTTGGAAATGATTATTATTGATGGTTCATTTGAGAAATTGTACAACTCACCATTCAGCGACTTTCTATTGTACTTAAACTTATCACATTTTTTCATGACCTATTAATATATTTTATTCAATGTTTCAACGAAAAATTTTACTCTCAAATCCTCATCTTCTCACTTACAACATTTTGTCAGATACAAAATTGAGTAACTCGAGCTCATTTGTTTAAATTCAATTTCGATTATTTTAATTTATCAATTTGCTTTTTATCAATTTATGACTTTAATTTGAGAAAACCTTTGAGACTTATCGTTTGAAACATTTTCACAAAAAAAACAAAAAAAATTCATTCGCCACAATTCACACAAGCCATTAACTGTTAACTGACGCATGTGTTAGGAGATTTATATTTTATCTGAGTTCAAAGACCATGATTCTTATCACAACATGATCCTTATATATATGATGACATTGTCTCTGACCGTACATTTATCAATGATTATGCGACTCGAAAAAAATTGTTTGCTTTTATTAACAATATTCTGTTTGTTACTCCGTGTAGGAAAGTTACTTTCCATCCGCATGAAATTACCAAATAAAAATATGAACATTACCAAATTTCACTGTTCGAGCAAACGTAAAGATAATTGTGCACTTAAACTATGTCATAACGATAGTATCCTGCCTTTCCGTTCGTCACAATTTTCAAGCGCAATAAATGTAATTATATTGTTATTATAAATTTCAAAAAAATTACAAAATTCCTTAAAAACAATTCGAATTTAAACTTATAAATGTTATCACAAAAATAATAGTTGATAATAACATCCTTATCTTGAAAGGCAAAAAAAATTGACATAAAAACGTTGTATAAACTAAAACCATTAATATTTATACTTTTTTTTCGTAACGTTGAAATTTTCATCAAATTGATATCTGGCATCGAATCAGGGAAATAATGACGTTATAATTAGTCCATTTATAGGTGTAATGTCTGATCTTGAAATCTCACTTGGCTCTTATTTTACAGGATAGGTGATAGTGCCAGAATTGAAAATACAAAAGTCGCAATCACTATGTCCAAGGAAAACAATTCGACAAAATTTGAACATTTGGAACTTCCGGATCCCTCGATAATAATAACTACAAATTACAACTCAATTCGTCTTGATGAAGGACTTCGCCATCGTATCCCCTGGGGCGATCCTGTAAACAATGGCATTCCCATATTGCCCGAGGTGAAAGATCTGCTGGAAGATGATGACGATAATAGCTGTTTGGCCGAAGAGGAGGACGGCATGGGATGTCCCCTGCCGTCCACTCCTGAAGATGACCACCTTTTGGATTGTGAGGTAAAAATCAAAACTGAAATTGTATGTATCCCGATAGCGTGTAAATCACGCTCAAATAATAATACTAATCATGAAAGCTGTTATATAACTCTTTCAAAAATCATGCTATTATCGTTTGGCTTGGGTTCGACATGATAATTTTTTTCAATTGAAATTGAACTTACGCAAGATCTACAATCATTTGTAAATTTATTATGTTCAACAACAATTGTCACTTGAGAATTATAAAATTAAAGATATTTCTGTTAAATCTTTTGTACGGATGTAATTTTGGTTTGAAAGTTTGAAGAAATTGTATTTGCTTATTGAAAATGTTGTTTGCAGATGACCGAAGTGCTAAAAGCAGGCGTTTTAAGCGATGAGATTGACTTGGGAGCTCTAGCGCACAATGCAGCGGAACAAGCGGAAGAGTTTGTTCGAAAGGTTTGGGAGGCATCGTGGAAGCAATGCCATTTCCGTAACCTGCCAAGGTGGCTGCAAGACAATGACTTTTTACACGCTGGTCACAGACCCCCGTTGCCATCTTTCTACGCCTGTTTCAAAAGCATTTTTCGTATTCACACCGAAACGGGTAACATTTGGACGCACCTTTTAGGTAATTGACAATTTCAATCAGTGATAATAAAATCACCGAATTAATAAGAACGAATTAACTGAAATAATTTTACCTTGCAGGATGCATAGCTTTTATTGGGATTTTGATATATTTCTATCTTCAACCACCATTACTGATCCAATGGGAGGACAAACTTGTGTTTGGGCTTTTTTTCGCTGGTGCTATCATATGTTTGGGAATGTCGTCCGCCTTCCACACACTTCACTGCCACAGTGAGTGTATTGGCAAGCTTTTCTCCAAACTGGATTACTGCGGAATCGCCATGCTTATCATGGGAAGCTTCGTGCCGTGGCTCTACTACGGCTTCTATTGTGATTACCGACCAAAGTTGATCTATCTGTCGATCGTCGTGGTACTCGGCATAACTAGCATAGTTGTGTCATTATGGGAGAGATTCAGTGAACCGAGCTATAGACCACTGCGGGCTGGTGTATTTATGGGTTTTGGTCTCAGCGGAGTATGTACATTTTCATATATTTTTAAATCACGAACGTGATGTAGGTCACTTCGGTACAAAGATAACATCAAAACTATTTCCATTCCGTGATACAAAGTAATAATTTAATTTTAATTTCGTTTTGGCTTTTTATCCGCAGATAATTCCTGCAGTACATTATGCAGTATCAGAAGGCATGTTTAAAGCGGTTAGCCAAGCTTCATTGGGATATCTCATATTAATGGGTTGTTTATACATATTAGGAGCTCTGTTTTATGCGTTGCGCGTACCAGAAAGATTTTTCCCTGGCAAGTTCGATATCTGGGTAAGTTGAAACATTGTTCGAAAGCTTCTGTTTCCAAGTTGCAAATCAAGTTGACTAATTTGACTAATTGCTTACAGTTCCAAAGCCACCAGATCTTCCATGTGCTAGTAATAATAGCCGCTTTCGTACATTACCACGGGATCACAGAAATGGCAATACATAGAATGACTATAGGCGACTGTGCAAATCCAGCACAAATGATGGCTTTTTAATATCTAAAAAGAAGAAATTTAAAAAATTGCAAAATAAGAAGATGATACATTGATATGTAACGTTGTGACTATTTGTACCAGAAGCGCTCCTGTTGAATTGCAACGTTACATCTGATTTCATGTGTACACTTTTCATTTATACGAAGTGAAATCATTGATTGTAAAAAAATATATTTCTGTGAAATACAAAAAAAACGAAAAATAAGAAATGAAATATTTAGAGAAAAAAATAGGACGGGGTAATAAAGCGATAAAACCATTGTACATCTCAAGTCTAGAACTGTAACTAATAAAAATAATATGTCCAACTTGAGAATTTCCATGAAAAAATAACGTTCGAATTTTTACTGTGTACTTAATTAGTGTTGAATAGATTTTGTTTCATTATATATAACAGAACTTATTGATCAATTCGTTCCGACCTTTCCCAACTACGAACTGAAAAATGAAGCCAAGCTCCAATTGGATACACGTTATTTATTCATGTTTTGTATAAAATAAGTTATTCTTTTTCGTTTAAATTATCATAAATATAAGTAAGTTAACAATTTAAAAATATCGCAACGTTTGCACCAATTGACACAATTACTGACGGTAACATGTTGTTGACAACACGTTAAAATGCCCTATTAACAAAGACAAATTGTCTGAAATACATTCATTCCAATGTAGTTAATTGATTTTAAAACCTATATGCTATCCCCTCGCCTCTACTATCTGAGTGGCTGCTTATCAATTTATAACGTTTTATTATTATATTGACACTTTTCATAATTGAAGTCTCGTCAGCAGGGTAGAGTT
Organism: Trissolcus basalis; assembly: GCA_025266255.1. Lineage (NCBI taxonomy): Eukaryota > Metazoa > Arthropoda > Insecta > Hymenoptera > Scelionidae > Trissolcus > Trissolcus basalis. The sequence continues at coordinate 89,642 of JAAMPD010000449.1, read as the reverse complement.
GAAACAGTTTTTTCAAATGAAGCCTCAATGCTGCATCCTCGGCCTGTGTATCGTCATTTTCCACCGACAATCTTTCATTATATACGTAATATCTGCAATTGATAAATAGTTATCAATAATTAAGATTCATTTTGTTCAATTAAACTTCAGCATTGGATGATCTTATCACCTTGAAGATTCAATGGCCTGGGTAATGTTTAAAGATCGGACGACCAATTTGTACAATACTTGGCTGATTAGCATTTGGTCATCAGTGCCAAATGTTCCTGAGAGTTTGCATTTGTTATCCACATTGTAAAAAACAATTGGAACCAGCAAGTTTAAGTAATCGCTCTGCAGCACGACATCGAGCGCAAATCCAGCGGCAGTCATAAATTGTCCGCTCAGCGGACGGTTCATTCCGCTGCAAAATCATTAACATCCATTGTACCAGCTCATTTGCATGTCCAAACAGTCGTCAATTTTTAATGCAAAATCAATCTTTTGTAATTCACAAGCTTTAACTCTCCCCATTGAATCAATATCATGAAATAATGACATTATCCGGTTGCACACAAAATTACAATCTCGTTTAATTTATCGATTGCTCAAAGTGTTTACCTTAAAACGCACACAAAAGTATTTTCACCATCGATTGCCACGACACCAGTGTACCGACCTTCCTCGCCTATACAACAAATTTATTAGTACAAAATAATTGATTTTTTTTTTATCACTTTAAATATTATCAGAATAAAAACGCAACTGGCTGCTTTCAGATTGAAAAAATAACAGCCAAAAGTAAAGAAAAAGTTTGCAATAAAAAACTTACATCTTTGTGAGTATATATAGACAAATTTTCGTCAACGAAAATTTGAAAGAAAGCTCTGTATTAGAGAAGTGCATGCGGTTATTGAGCTGAAGTTTACAGTCCAACTACCGAAAATGAAACCAAAGTTAGTTGCCACAATACTATTCTATATGTGAATTATTTACGAACAAATATATCTTGAAGTTGAAGACTGAAAATCATACCGGTGTAATGAGCATCTTTGTTCAGTCGAACAAACATATTAATGATTTGAGCTTGAGCGTCAACAGAGGACGCATTTGCCAGGGGAATGTTCATGCGATTAATTTCCTCGATTATATTTCTCAACAGAGTCGCATGACTTGGGTAAATAATTTTGTGATTGTAAAATGTCGAGGACGTCTTGGCTTTTCTTTTCACCGGTTTGTAATTCAGCAAATCGTCCTTCGATAGATCCTTCCATGACGAAACGTTCGGATGTAAAAGTTGACCGATGAGAGTTCCGTTGTAAAGTGCTAAAAACTTTCTACTGTTAAAATATTTTCATTTGAAGTTAAAGTAGTTTGATTTTGCAGGTACCTTGAACTCCCTCCGAAGCTACCATTGACAAAGTTTCTGCCAAGATTGGCAACTTCATGACGTCCCCTGCGTGAATTCGTTTCCCATAAAACTGATCGTCACTTTTTAAAGATTGAAGAGATAATTCTTGAGATATCGAAAAGCCATTTGTTGCTAAGTTTATCGTTGGTTCGACCAGATCTTTCCACGGCAAAATACCAAATAAAGAATGAGCGTAATCAAATCCTTTCAATACTGCTGGTATTCTAACTTTAGCTTGACTTAAATCCCCTGTCACAGAAAATTAATCGAAAATTGCAAAAGATTGTTTCAGAAAATCGATTGTCAAGTTAAATACTAATGAAATGAAATTAATTCCAAGGAACCTTTTATAGTTTTTTCAGCAAAATCAATCAGGACTGGATCGTTTCCATATTTGGGATTATAAACCATGATGTATCCCCCCCTAAACAACAGTTAGCAATAATAAAAAAACAATTAGAAAAATGTAATTTGTTTTGATATTATAAAATTTGTATAGAAATCTAAATTGTTACCCTCCAAGACCAGTTTTATGTGGTAGTAAAACGGTAGTGCATAACGCTGCCGCAACAGCTGCGTCAACAGCATTTCCACCTTTGTGTAAAATTTTAGTACCAATTAGTGAACAATCCGCACTATCAGTAGCAACAGCACCGTGATAATCAACGTGATACTAAAATTAAAAGAACATTTTTAAATAATAATCTTTTCAATAATTCAAATAGAATAATTTTTGGTGAGGCAAAATTCTTACCTGATTCAAACCACCTTGATAAACTAATTGCAAAAACAGTGCTATTGTTATAGCTGCTGTCAAAACAACAAAAATGCTAATAATCGTTTTAAAGCCACATTTGCAGCAGTCTATATCTAGAAAATTACTGTAGTTATCTTTGGTCAAAGGACAGTCTTCCGTGGGTGTCCCTGAAAAATTTCCAAACAAAATTTTTATTTCAAAAAACAGTGAATTAGCTATCGTTTTAATTTAAAATTTTTAATTCCTCTTGTTCCAATTTTCTTCAGAATAGAAATTTAACATCAAATAATTCTCTGCATATTTAATAAACATTGCGAAGCACAGATTTACAGTTAGATTTTACAAATATGAATAAATCATTGAAATTCCAACCACGTACACTTACGTCTCACATTATTCATTTTGTTACAATTTGCAGCGAACAATTATCCTCAAATTATCATTTTAATAGAAATTCCAATCATCTTTAGCACCGTAATCAAAATATTGCATTCGTGTCACTCTAGCTGTTTTGCTAATGTGGAATCATTTGTTTAACACGGTACAATTTCAGTTGCGATGGCATAGCATAACAGTGTTTACAATCATTTTGATAATAAACTTTTGTTACCAAACAATTTCGTAATCGAATTAAAAATGCTAATTATTTTTGTTATCGACACTCATGCTTGCTACCTGTTGACACTTTTTGTTTTTTGTCGCCTCAAGCCGAGTTTCTATGCGACGTTGACTGAAAGTTAAAGGCGCGTTTTCATGATCTTCAGTGTTTACTCTGACGCTCATCAAAATGAAACAAGCATGTGCACTATCAGAGAGACAGATGAGGGAAAATAAACAACGTCAACTGAACGTGTAACCTGTTCAGGCTACTTCAAAAACTTCGTCTTCAATGTTCAAAGTATAAAAACATGAAAATATCATGATAGGAATCATCAACAAACTAATTTAATTTAAGACAAAAATACGCACAAGCTTTTTCGTCGACTGGCAAAAAGATGTTATGAATACGTTTATCAAATTTATTAATAAAAATTAAATAATAAAAAAATGTTGATTATGGAATAAAAGTTGATAAACATCATAAAATCATGACTGAATCGTTGTTGTTCAAGTACATTTATATCACATTGGTGGTATCAGCTTACTGGTAAGTATTTCAATTTGCATTACAAAATAATAACAATAACTTCATTAAAGGTCAATTTACATTTTATATTGAAACTTTTTCTCATTTTTAGGATTGTATCAATATCTATGGTGTTTGTGAATAAAACTTTGTTATCCAGCGATGTGATCCACCTTGACGCACCATTTTTCATCACCTGGTCGCAATGCGTTATATCTGTAATCATTATTTTGATTATGGATAAACTGGCGCTAATTTATCCTGATTATTTTACAATTTCGACTGAGCCCTATACTCTCAACAGAGATGCTTCAAGAAAGGTACAAACCATTTTTTTAAAAAGTAAACTTCGAACAATTTCATCAACAATGCAGTTTATAAAAAATTCAAAAAACTTGAATCAAATTTCAGGTTTTGATACTGTCAGTGATTTTCACTGCAATGATTGCAAGTAATAATTTGTGCCTGAAAAATGTTGGAGTTTCGTTTTATTATATTGGAAGGTCCTTAACCACAGTCTTCAACGTAATATTTACATTTATAATTTTAAGTAAGTATATACTGAGAACTATGTATACTATGTATATTGTATGTATCAGACAAAATATTATTTAAATTATTATTTGATGAAATTTGAAAATGTTCAGAAATATTCAAAACTGTGAAATATTTTCAGATGAAAAATTATCACTAGGGACGATAATTTGTTGTGCAGTGATAATTTTTGGTTTTCTTCTTGGAGTGGATCAGGAAAATATCAGTGGATCTTTGTCCATCTCCGGTGTGTTTTTCGGAATTCTCGGTTCTCTGAGCGTCTCTCTGTTCTCAATCGGAACTAAAAAAGTTCTTCCATCGCTCAACCAGGATATTTGGCGCCTCTCGTACTACAACAACCTTTACAGTTCATATTTGTTCCTTCCGCTGATGCTGCTCAATGGGGAATTTAAAACTTTGTACAACTATGATAACTACGGAAACATTGATTTCTGGGTTATCATGATGCTTGCTGGAATATTTGGTTTTGCCATAGGATACGTTACGGCTCTGCAGATCAAAGTAACATCTGCTTTGACACACAACATCAGTGGAACGGCGAAATCCTGTGTGCAAACGGTGTTAGCCACTTATTGGTACGAAGATCCTAAATCTTCCCTTTGGTGGACGAGCAATTTTTTGGTGCTGGGTGGCAGCGCTGCTTATGCACGTGTGAAACAACTTAACATGAAAAAACAATATAATTCAAATGCCACATGATGCCAATACATTTTTCAGTTTTGATAATAAAATTAAGAATACGAGAAACAACATGTATTCTCAGGTTTTGTAAATGACTTGCAAATAAAAGAATTATTTAGGGTAAAATAAAAACGGACACATCATTTCCTTAATTAATCAATTTATTTATCTTACACTCGCGTTAATAGTGAGATTATTTCATATATATTATACTTGTGATATAATATATATGTCACACACATTCATTCTTAGTAAACATCTAAATCTAAGAATCGAACCTAAATTAATCAGTTCCGAGTGTGTTCGAATTATTTACAGTTTCTCTCTAAGTCTTTAAATATATTATACACTTCATCGAAACCTAAGGTAATCGTCACATATACAACTTCAGGAAAAGAAAGAAGAAAAATAGATCGGCGAGTCTACCTCTGAAAAACTATGAAAACATGGATAAATCATGATTAAATCATTTTTATATGAAATTAGTACGTGTGCATGCATGACACACCATACATGAACAGCGCTAACTCTTATCTTGGATGTAAAAGAAGAAAATAAAAATAAATCAATGATTGTTAAACTAGTGTCCGAAAATGACATAGATATACAACGGCGAAAACCACAGAAAAAGAAAAATGAATAACAAATAATAATCCAATCATTCTCTAGCAATCGTTTGTACACATCGACCGCGATGGGGTTCCCAATTTTTCAAATGGCAAAATTCGTTCATCGAAACTTAAAGTCAACTATTATTATGTTGGTAATTATACAACGCGACAAATGCTTTAAGATTGCTGCTGTTTTTCATTCTTGTCAATAGCAGCCACGTGATCTGGTTTCTCGCCTCGGGCGTATCGTTCCCACATCCTTTTGTACAACATTTCCAGTCCGGATGCATACATTTTGCAGTTAAACAACGGGCTTTCTGATCGTGCCTTCCAGACCTTTGCTCTGATCATTTTTAAGCTAGAAAAAATAAAACAAACAATGTTACAATTCAATTCACAACAAATGTTATAATTCAATAAAATCCAACACAATTTAAAAAAAATTGAAATCAACAGAATACTTACTATTCTCTGTCTGTGCCAAGTCTGATAGCAATATCTTGATATTCTTGACGAGTTCTAGCAATAAGTTCTGGGCACCCCAGAGTATTGAGTTGACTTGCGGCTACTCGCGAAGCCAAAGTCTCGCCAGGCAATGTCACAACTGGTGTGCCTGTCCATAAGACATCCATACTAGTCGTGTGACCATTGCAAAGTGGGGTGTCCAAACAGACGTCAGCGAGTTGCCCGCGTCTCACATGTTCCTCCTTTGCCGCAACGTTACTGAACAAGATACGTCCAGGAGTGAGTCCTAATTGTTGGGCAGTCTCNTGTAGATTTGGCTCTCCAACCGCGGGGAATCGCAACAGCCAGATTACCGCGTTTGGTACTTGTTTAAGAATCTGCGAAAAAAAGAGAAACAAGTTATATTAGAAAACGAGACGTCAATTTTTAATTCGGTATAGTAAAAAATAACTGAACAGAATAAAAACTTACGTTAGCCCACATGTGGAGCGTCATAGGGTCAATTTTATACAACTGATTGAAATTGCAGTAAACAACAGCGTCTTCCGGCAAACCATACTGTTGTCTTGTGGTGATAACGATGTTCTGTGGCACTTCCTCGCCGGTGGCGGTTTTGTTGTTGACCTGATTAGTGGCCATGCCATTCTGGACAACGACACCGTTTACAGACATCTGGCACTGGCCGGATGCAATCATGGTCTCAATGGGTGTTGTTGTGGGCAGCTCAGCTACCTTCAGCGATATCTCAACAGGCTTTTTCGGGTCCGACGTTACAACCTCACGGATTTCTTTGACCAGTGTGTTCTCAATCATCGGTGACAAATCAGTCGCGTTGATAACCGCAACGTTGTCCGCCACCTTTCCCTTCATATTCAGCTTGTCAGTTAAAACGAGACGTTCTTTCAAGTGCGGGAACATTTGCCTGTAACAAGATAAAATCAAACTAGTAAATAAAAATGTTTAAAAGTAAAAAAAAAAAAAAAAAAAAAAAAACAAAAGACGCAGAGGAAAAAAAATAAGTGGAAAAAAACACTGTGGAAATGCAATCTTCGAAAATTAAATTCCGTCTGACACGTTTTTCCAATTTCTTTTTATCTTGAGGGAGGTAATCCGTTAGAAAATTTTCAACAAAAAAAAGCAACACCGAGCCATCAGCTCCATGCTTCCCCAGGGTGGTTTTCCCAATCTCATAAATTCTGACGCAGCGTATTAATTTGAAATATTCAGCGAGTTGTTAGTGCAGTTTATTCGGAACTATAAATCTAACGGGAACAAGTCCATTCGTTTTTTTCTGTTATCTCTAGAATATAATCGGTTGCAGTACTTTATTACAACTGAAACCGGGCAAAATTGATCAAACCTTGTTTTTGATTATGAAATCTTACTTGTGATCGCCAATGAAGTAGGTGTGTGGCATGTACGCGAGTTTTTCGCTGTACTGGCTAGCGAGCTCGAGGGGCGAGGTAACTTCGTCCGTGATAAGGTAGTCCATGAAGCTCGCACCAGAAGTTCCCGGGTATCCCAGCCACATGACCTGTACAGGCGCCGGACGCAGGGCAAAGATTTCGTTGCGAGCGCCCTTGGTGTAGCCGTTCATGTTGACCAGGATGTGGATGCCGTCCTGATTGATCCTGTCCGCGGCCTTGCCGTTGCACGGAACCTGCGATAGGTCGATGAAATGTTCGGATTCTTTGGCGATCTTTGAACGGAAAGTCGTACAGTCGTCGGAACTCAAGGCGTAGCAGAACACCTCGACGTTGCGACGGTCGTGCAGTCCGGGGATGGACTGCATCAGATGACTCGTCGGATGGTTTCCAAAATCAGACGACACGTATCCAATTCTCAAACGTGGAGCAGAGTCGCGCGGATATTTGTATGGTGGCTTGTGGAGCACGTGTATCTGCAAAAAAAACACATTTTTTAATAGAAATAGTCCCCTGGTTTACTAATTAAATTAATTTAATTGTGAAAATTTACATATAGATCTCTTTTCTAATTTACGGCAAAAAAGTCGGAAACAGCGGCGATAATTTCTTTAAATAATAGGTAGAGGTGAAAAACGTATTTTTTATTTTAACATTTTCAGAGAGTGTTATTTTTATAGTATATAAAAGAACTATTAAATGAATAAACAGATCCACACGTTCAAGGACAAAAAGAATCTACATAATTTTTTTTTTTTTTTCGATCCAAGGACCAGTAGACTCCCTGATTATTACATTGCATTATAAAATTACAACCCACATTGTACGTTATCACTTTCTGAACTTAACTTTATAAATTGTTAACATCGCATTTGTTGATCAATAGTTTCGTAAAACAATTTTAAATATTTAAAACTATTGAATGTTTGTGTTTTATGAATAAAAGTAAATGTTTTAAATGAAATTAAATAACCGTTGATGACGTCAGACCGTGAAATGAATTTTAATTTACATTTCATAGTTAAAAGACAAATTTGTTCTAAACCCGTAAATTTGTTCGAGGGTCTAATTAATGAATCCACCCGTTTATAGAAAATTATAATTATTACAAATTGTAATAACAATTTGTACAAATTGATAACACGAGGTAACAATGCACGCAACTGATTGGTTGCTGTTTAATTGAATAACCGAAGGGTTTTCCCAACTATAATTTTGTGTTGCCATAAACTTGTGGGTATGCTACAACTGGATAATTTTGAGTTTATGAAGCAGTGTTAATGATTTGTTAAAATCTAAAGCCGAATCGATTATCAGCCAATTATAGAAGATTAATGTTCCAACTATGAAAAACGTAATTTTGATTGCATTAATAAAATATGATTATATTAAGGTGTCTCGTCCTCCGAGATCAATGGTAGTAGCGCCAGCTGCTCGATTAAATCACAACATTTTTTAAAGAATTTTTTAAAAAATTCCCGCTTTTTATGTGGCGTCGCCACTATTACCTCTCTTTTCCCGCGCTCGAAGTGCTACATTGTCGTTTTGTTGTTCGGTTAACTCACAACGTACGAAGTTTGTTCCAAACAGTTTGGAATATAAAAAGTGTTTTTTCGAGTTGAAACTAATCGCGAGTATGAGTATATCAGAAGGAAATTCCTCGCCGACAAAGGACGAACTTTACGCCCGGATCCAGCTTTTAGAAGAAACGGTTGGAAAAGCTAACCTCAGTGCACAATATGGCGGGAAACCCGGAAAGGAAAATGTCGACCAAAATAGAAGATTGCACTCAAAAAATCGATCGGCCTCTCGTTCCTGTTCTTATTCTGCGTACTCGTACAGCAGATCGCCGTCGTATTATCGGTCACGGTCTCGATCACGTCTTCGATCACGTTCGCGATCGCGTTCGCGGGTTAGCAAGCGCAGAGAGGATCATCGTCATCATTCGGCAAGGAGAGATCATCGAGACAGGTACTCACGTTATCGAACAGAGCGTGACCGGAGAGGCTCGCCAAGTTCATCTCGAAGGTTTGAGCGTTCCCGGAGAGGGCCGTCGACTTCTCGAAAGCACAATTCACGTGAGCGGTATAAAAAACATTCGTCAGAGCGGGAATCGAGATCGCACTCGCGGTCTTCGGACATTTTGAGGCAGGAAAGCACATCCGGTAAAGAAAAGGAGCAAGAGAAAAACGGCGAGGATCCACCGTCTTCAGCCCCTCCAAGTCTCGAACTCTTTAGTTTGTTAGGAGACAAACCGACAGAAAATGTGGTTGGACTGGATCTGCATCAGGAGGTGACTGCAAGGTGGAGCAACATTCTGGAGGAAGGGCTCCCGAAAGAAGTCAAGAAAGAATTGATTGCAAAATATCCGAAACCAGGAAACATGCCTCTGTTAGCGGCACCGATGCTCAACCTAGAGGCAAAATCGGGGATGGCTCAGTCAGCAATCAGAAGAGATTCTTTCCAACGTGAAGCTCAGGAACAATTGGCAGCGGGAGTGAATGCAATCGGTCTGGCTTTATCAGAGTTCTTTGGTGAAAATTCGACGCTCAAAAAAGCCATTGATGTGAATAAGGTGATCGCTCTTTTGGGAGACGCCGGCAGATTGGGTTCTGATTTGATACATGATATATCAAAAACTAGAAAGGCGTTCATCACCCCCACTCTCAACTTAACTGCAAAGAATATTGTGGACGATGCAAAATCCGACCAGTTCCTGTTAGGTACGGACTTTGGAGAAAAACTCAAAAATGTAGTCGCTGCAGAAAAAACTGCCAAGGAAGTGATGTTGAGACAAAACCCAACCAACCCGAAACGAAAACCAGCACCGCAAACGTACTCGGCAAAGAACTACGTATCTCAGCGGTCAATCTCTAACAAATCAGCTTACTCCCATTTAAACTCCAGAGCCCCAGCCGGGTCGAACAACCGAGGAGGCCGGCGACAGGGGGCGTACAAAAGTCGGAGTTACAGATCTCGGCAGAGTCCACGTCGTCGACGATAGATGTAAGTATAGGTGGCAGGCTAAAGAACTTTGTGGAAAATTGGAAACAAATTACGGATAATCCAGTTGTATTAGAGGCAATAAATGGTTATAGAATTCCATTTATCACAAAACCTCCACCAAATAAAGAATGTAACCAAGTTAAGTTGTCAAAAGAAGATATGGCATTTTGCCAAAAAGAAATTGACAAACTGCTAGCAAAGGGTGCTATTTCGCAGGTTGAATCGTGCGAAGAGGAATTCTTATCGCCATATTTTTTGATTGACAAACCAAATGGCGATAAGAGGTTCATTCTTAATCTGAAAAAAGTAAACAAGTTTATACAGCCACCCCATTTTAAAATGGAAGATTTGAAAACTGTGTTGTACCTTATATCTCCAGGTTGTTTTTTAGGTTCTGTGGACTTGAAAGACGCGTATCTGCTGGTACCCGTTCACCCGAACGATAGAAAATATTTAAGGTTCATGTTTCAGGGTATAATCTACGAGTTTCAATGCATTCCATTTGGTTTGAGTATAGCTCCATATATCTTTACAAAGATAGTGAAACCACTTATTACGTACCTTAGAGGAAAGTTTTTTATGTCGGTCAATTATTTGGATGATTTTCTTCTAATAGGTGACACAGCGGAGGAGTGTCACAAGAACATTGCAGCAACCACAGATCTATTGGAGTCATTAGGGTTTATTTTGAATGTAAACAAATGTTGTTTAACTCCATCAAGAGTATGCAAATTTTTAGGGTTCTTAATTGATACAGAAAAATTCTGTATTCGGATACCAGATGAGAAGCGGCTCAGAATTCTAAAAATGTTGCTTAGTTTCAGAGATAAAAGTTCTTTTATAATTCGTGAACTGGCTAAAATAATAGGCACACTGAACTCTATTTGTCCGGCAGTCAAATATGGACCAGCGTATTTAAAGACGCTAGAAAGACAGGAATTTCTAGCGTTGCAAAAGAAGGAAGGAAACTTTGATGCCAGAATAGGTCATTCAAAAGAATCAGTGCAGGATCTCCAGTGGTGGATCAATAAACTTGGTTCATCTAAGGTTGAAAACCCGGTTAGAACTCAAACATTCAGTTTAGAAATTTTTTCAGATGCTTCGACAACTGGTTGGGGAGCTTTCTGCAATGACGCAAGAACCCACGGATGGTGGAACGAATGGGAAATGTCAAAACACATCAATTACCTGGAGTTAAAAGCTGTTTTTTATGCAATCAAATGTTTTGCTAGGGATTATAGGTCGTGTCAAATTTTGTTGAGAATTGACAACACGACGGCGCTGAGTTACATTAATAAGATGGGAAGTGTCCAGTTTCCGGAATTATCTCAACTGGCTAAAGAGATCTGGCAATGGTGCGAGAGGCGAGATCTTTGGCTATTCGCTTCATATATTCGTTCAGCGGACAACGTACAGGCAGACGAGGAATCTCGAGTGATATCACAGGAAACAGAATGGTCTTTATCACCAGAATGTTTTGATATTGTTGATCACGAATTTGGTCCTTTTCATATTGACTTGTTTGCTACAAATATAAACGCCAAGTGTGACAGGTTCATTTCTTGGTTCCCTGACCCAGAGGCATTGGAGGTCGACGCATTTACTGTCTCATGGAAAGATTTTTATTTTTATGCGTTTCCGCCGTTCTCGTTGGTGCATAAGGTTTTAAGAAAGATTGTAAATGAAAAGGCTTCTGGGGTGGTTGTAGTACCAGATTGGCCATCGCAGGCCTGGTACCCCCTTTTTAATAGATTATTAGTGTCAAAACCTATTAAATTAGAACCTAATAGAGATATGCTATCTTCTCCTTTCAGCCTGAATCATCCCTTGTGGCGGAAACTTTCCCTGGTAGCAGGGAGATTGTCCGGAGGGCATTTTTAAACTCTGGAACCCCGGAAGAAGTGTTGGATGTCATGATATCTTCCATTACAGAATCGACCCTAAAGCAATATTCAAAACCTCTACGGCTATGGTGGGTCTTTTGTAAACAAGAAGGTGTGGATATATTCGAAATACCTGAAATTCTTCGTTTTTTGAACAGGTGTCTTGAAAACTGCAATTCATATGGCAGCCTCAACAGCTACAGGTCCGCTATATCGTTAGTCGTAAAGGGCGACATAGGACATCATCCGATGATAAAAAGGTTTTGTCAAGGTGTGGAGAAGATGAAACCTCAAAAACCTAAATATGAACACACTTGGGATCCGAAGTGGGTGTTGCAATATTTAGCCTCTTTGCATCCGCTCGAAAACGTCTCTCTTCAGGATCTTACTTTGAAGTTGGTTACCCTTATAGCGTTAGCTACAGCGCAGCGTGTCCAGGCGATAGCAGCAATCAAGGTTCAGAACATCGTTTTTTCGGAGAACAAGGCTGTGATTCGAATTACGGATCCAATGAAGACATCAAAGCCAAACAAAGCGCAACCCTCATTGATCATCCCAGCTTTTGAGGACCAACCAAATGTTTGTGTTCTGTCGGTGCTCAAGCACTATATAAATAGGACGCGGGACCTGAGACACCAAGATACTGATGCGTTGATTTTAACATTCAAAAAACCGCATAAGCCAGCCTCCACTCAATCAATCAGCAGATGGATAAAGATAGTGTTAGAGAGAAGTGGTATCGACATCAAGATTTTCAAGGCGCACTCGACTCGTCATGCATCTACGTCTGCGGCAGCACGAAAAGGGATTTCGTTTGATGTTATTCGTAAGAATGCTGGATGGTCGGAATCTTCGAAAATGTTTAGTTTGGTGTATAATCGTCCTATAATTAATGATAGCGAATTTGCTCAAAAGATTTTCACGTCCTAAATTTGTAGTTTATTTCTTTCATTTAGTTTCGAGTTTGATGTTTTACGCTTTGTTTATTACAGTCAGTATTCCATTATAAATCAAAAAATGTGATATAGGGATGTAAGACTGATTAATGAGATTATAAGTTCAAAAATATTTACAGAGACAAAACTGTAAGAATATGTAACAAATTACTGTTAATAAGTATGATTAGTATAATATATAAAAAAGGTTTCATAATGAATATTGGTTCGTAATTTTTTGAATCTTTAAACATCTACCATTGATCTCGGAGGACGAGACACCTTAATATAATTAAACGATCAAACGAACTTACCTGGAAGTGAAGTTCGATCGTAATTATATGAGATGTCTCGTCCGAGGAGATCAAGGCCCACCCATCCCAAGTATCACCCAAATTTTAAAAATTAACGAAGAGTCTTTAAAATAATGAAGCACTTCGAGCGCGGGAAAAGAGAGGTAATAGTGGCGACGCCACATAAAAAGCGGGAATTTTTAAAAATTCTTTAAAAAATGTTGTGATTTAATCGAGCAGCTGGCGCTACTACCATTG
>JAAMPD010000449.1:51650-69151 GCA_025266255.1 Trissolcus basalis | reverse complement strand
AATTCGAAGTTGTGAAACTCCTTCATTCTTTGCCAAATTATTTATGATAAATAAAAGTACCACACGGTTCAATTTCGAACAAATTTTAAATTCGCAGAATGAACGTATTTTTAACCTGCGAATAAAATAAATAAATAATTTTAAAAGTGGTATTAAGAAATTTCAAGAATTTTAAGAAAGAAAATATTAAGAAATTAATTAATAACATAGTACAGAATCAGTCATAAAATATAGAATTTAATTATTATTTTAAAAATATCTCATTCAAAAAAAGAAATGTTTCATTCACAATTCACATACCTAGTGATTTATGAAAAGTTATAAAAAGCCAACGCAAAAAAACCTGCGACCCAAAATTGTGTTTTTCATAAATCTTGTCGGTTTTCCTTTCATCGTTTTCTCCTCTTCACAAAACATTCGGATGAATGTTCTTTTAAATAATTCCCTCGCCAAAGCTTCAAAATTAAAAATAAACTCGGGGAAAAAATTGCGTCGAAAATGTGTTCGTATTATTGACAATAACTTTTTAGCGAAAAAAATTAATCGATTTCGTAAAATGAGGGTTGACAAACGAACTTGATGGAATGACAACAAAAAAAGCTCGAGTACGGCAACGAACAGACAGATTACAAAAATTTGAAATGTAAATTAAAAAGGTGGGGGTAACCTCTTTCGTATTCCACATACATGAAAGTTTAATTTGATTTGAAATGTTCGTTCAGTTTGTAAATGAAGCTCGACGATTTTTACGAAAAGCCAATTTTTATCCGGGATATGTTGATGCGAATGGAAAATGATCAAAGGGAGGCATTAGAGTAGAGCGCTGATAACGAAATTGTCAGTCGGCGTAAAGTTTCGCTGCCGAAATTGGAGCAACGGCATCAAGTCGGTCAAATTTGGAAAAAGAAGCGATGCGTGATTGTGCCAACGAAAACGCAGTCGTCGTACCCGCGAATCAATAAGTCAGCATGCCCCTCTCCAGTTGGCCAAAGGGCTCGACAGGTCCAGATTTTCGGGGACGAATATTGTTTTAGGGCATGACAAGTATTTAATTACAGAAAGTCAACGCCAGCTAATCGCGAGCTCTCGGCATCAACTGCAAAAGCAGATGATAAACGTCGCGCTGTTTGTCATGTGTTAAACCCGGAATTTCAATATAATTTAAGCCCCGCATCCTCAGATCAAAATTTCGTATTTAATTACAACTTTCGGTAACACAAAGTAAATCCAACTCAACAATTCCATTTAACTCATTAACATCGATCGTCAATTAATTGTAACAATTGATTTGGCACGCTAAATTCAAATTAGTTCAAAAAAATTAGTTTTGCAGAAATGAGAGGACAATATAATAAAAAATAATTTACGTTGCGAAATTGCACCGATAGTGGATGCAATCTCAAAATAAATTTATCTCCCGTTGGTTTGTATCGTTACCAGAGAACGCCGTTTGATCTTTCATCAACGTTCGAAATTTCGCTTTTTAATTACTCTTTGAAAATAGAAAGTCAACCTTCAAATTTCCATTCAACTCATTAAATTAAGGCTATAATTATAATTGTTAATTCGTAACAAGTCAAACTTTATTTTCAAAATTGCTCGATGCAACATTTTTCTCCTGTCAAAAAAACACAATTGCCAAAACAAAATGCAAATTTCATCCGGATGCAATTTCAGTAATTTATCTTGCCCGACATCCGAATCAAAGCATAGAGCTTTTAATATCAAATTATCCATCCGATCCGCACTTTTCATAATTTCGCGTTCATTAATTCTTTTCATTAGAAGAAAAAGTTCCTGCGGCTGCAGTTTTTTTTTATCCGCGATGAATACGAGAGGCTCATCATGAAAACGCTGAAATAGCGCGTTTAACGAACAACGCGAACTAATAGACGAAGACTATTATCACATGGGCAAACAACGTTTACGTTTTAGAAATTGAAAAGAGCAAACAAACGCGGGACAAATTTCGCGTGCTAATGAAAAGCCCTTGTGAGGGAATTCATTTCCAATACCTCTTGTTCGAGGTAATTTGTAAAACGCGTGAAAATTTTGCATCTCGTATGCAAGTGCACGCAAGATGGATGAACTTTTGTAGATGTCACGTGACTCATCGATTTGTGTCTTAACTTTTAATGAGTACCTTAAAAAAGAAAGAAGACAAAAGTATGAAAAAAAAGAAGAAGAAAAATTGAAAATACAATTTAAACAGCTCGTGTCGTTATAAAAGCATCAGCTGAAAATCTCGTCAAGTTGAAAGCTTTTTTGGGGTCGCGGTGCAACTTAATGGTTGGTGCGTTATCGTCTACTCTCTCGCATTCTCTTCTGTCCTCGAGTGTTACGATTTAGCAAGCCCGTTTAAAACAAGGACACTCAAATTCGCTTCTTTTTCATACTGGAATTATGAATTCCAAACTTTTTTGCCTCACCGACACTTACGAAGGAGGCGTATTTTACAGTTTCTGTATAGTCGCGAAACCCCAACTTGGCACCGTTTTCTTACGGTCTTAAAAGTCACCCGAATTGTACATCACAAATCAGCCCCTCATTTCGACGACAAAGAATCTGCCAAATTGAACTTGAAACAACAAAATTAATTGCTATTAAAACCTGCTGTCTCGGGTTATTAATGGCAAACGATGTTTTCAAGAGTTCAATTCAAGATTAATAATTGGGATACAATTTTTCACCCGACGTGAAAATACAACTGGCGAAAACTCTTTTTTTCTTTCAACCGCTGCGACACATTCCGCGTTCCACATAAATTTTGCCGGTTCAATTTGATATATTAATGCTTCGTATATTTCATTCGCCTCGGCAGCTTCTCAAAGCGTTCGAAGAAATTCGCGCCGACAATTGTGTATTATACAAAATACGAATATGGTATATTTTTCAACGAGCTGAACGTTCAATGTTTTTCATTTCTACTATGAGAAACGTAAATGAAGGGCCATTAAAATAATTGACAAGAAAGTTGCATGCTCCAATAAATAGTGTCCAACTTCTTTAATATCAAAATCATAACCTTTTTGTTCTTCAATCCAAAATAAAATACTATACATAGACTCAACACAAAAATTAGAAGGCAACTCAAAAAAGTTCATTAATTTTTGACATCTTCAATCAAAAAACAGTGAAACTTGGACAAATTCAAGTTCAAACTT
This sequence comes from Trissolcus basalis, assembly GCA_025266255.1. NCBI lineage: Eukaryota > Metazoa > Arthropoda > Insecta > Hymenoptera > Scelionidae > Trissolcus > Trissolcus basalis. The sequence goes on along the minus strand of JAAMPD010000449.1, from coordinate 65,987 downwards.
TTAATTAAACCAATTTATTAGTTTTACCATAATTTGTCAAAATTATAAGTTTGAAAACAGTCGACAAAATCGTTTAAAAGTGTTAAGGTACCATTTAATTGTTTTGCCGAGTGTATATATAAATTAATATTTTGAATAAATATGAAATTTATTCAACCACAATACTGGGAGATTGAGTCATCCATTAATAAATAAATAAATCAAAGAAATTTACCTGTCAAAGATTCGTGCTTCTTTGAGGACATTGCCCAGATTGATGTAAGCGTCGAGGAAGTTTGGATCAAGTGCGACAGCCTTTTCGAAGTGATGGATGGCCAGCCAGATCTCTCCCTGGGCGTTGAAAACGCAACCGAGGTTGCTCCAGGCGACCGCGAAATCCGGTCGTGTCTCGATCGCTTTCAAATAGCAAGCCTAGAGTCAAAAGCAAAAACGGGTTGTGAGCAAACGCTCGAAAATCTGATCGGGACGCGCCGCGCTTTGCCCGCCCTCTCGTTGCCGCGCTGCTCTCCCTATCAGGGGATCTCTTCGCATAGTTTCGTCATTAATTCAGATACAAAATAACATCTCGAATAATCGTTTATCAACTGCAAGAATAAACTTTGTAGAGAATTATCTGTAACACATGTGCCCATTAGACATAAAAAACATAAAACAAGATTGAACGAGCTTGTTAATTGATTCTACATGAATGAACGGATAACTTGAGTGACGAGTGTGAACAATTAGTTGAAGAACAACAAACAAAAAATTTAACAAATAACAGTATAAATTGCAACGAAACATTGGGAGGCAAATGATAATTAAGTTTCTTCCAACTGAAAATCGTGATGGAGGACGAGTCTCAGTCGGTCTGCGAGGCACTTCTTTATTCATCAACTCTCGTCATTTCGCCAATCAATTTTTCAATTTCGCATCCCAATTACATCTTCCTTCGATTCTCTCTAATCTAATCGCAATTCTAATTTTTTTTTTCTTTTAGTTCGCAGCTCCTCGTGTTGCAGCCAAAACTGGTCCCTTCACACGAATAAATGCTTGCTTATACACAAATAAAAAAGGCCGTACATTACAAAATCCATTGAAAACCTAAAAAAAATGGCGGTCAAAAAGGTATTGAAAAAAGGTCCCCTCGAAGGGGGGAGGGCATGGTGGTGACTGTGCCTAAATTGTAATGTGAATTTGGGGGGCCAGGGTGATAGATGGAGGGAACTGAAAGCAGGATCGTGAAGGCGCGCGCAGCGCCACCTAGGTGGCGCTACCGGCTCTCGGGAGTGCGTCCCGTGGAGCCGGTGGCGCCCTCGCTCTAAAAAAAGGTTCGACCTTTTGTCAGTCGAACGATTTTTGTTGGCAGGTGGCGCTTTTTATTTAATATTAACTCAAATTAAATCAAGGTATAGAGAAGAGAAAGGTAGAAAGATGAAATGGCTAAGATGAAAGTGGGGATGAAAAATCGGGAGGGGGGAGAAAAAAATTTGTCAAATTCATGGTGTCGCGCAATTTGAGAGGCGGGCTGCGTTGTTAAGTCAGTGTAATCCGTACCTAGAAATTTAAAAGAGGGCGTTTGGGTTGACTGGTTTTGTTCAGGATAATAGGATTCAATTGTCCTTGGCTAGGGTTTTTTTTTTTTTTTAAGAAATCTGTTTCCTACTTACCAATGAATCTGTAAATGTTTTTGAATGGCTCTTTTTAGGATGGGAGAGAAGATTGGAAGGAAACCAGCCTCGGGAGCTACATTACCTTCGTTGCACCCTTCGGTAGGTTGACGATATGTACGGGTCGTAAGCTCTCATAATAAACTTAGACTGAGAGTCAGTGTAACTGAATAACCAGATTCAGATTTCACCCTTTCACCAAGGAACCGGTGTAACCGACCAATCGCATCGCCCTGATCTCTGCTTCCTAGAGTTGATCATCCCATCCACAACAATAAGACAGCTGCGTTAATCTTTATTTTTCTTTCCAGAACACTCATCAACATTTCTGCATATTTCTTTAAAAACTTTTGCTCACGATGATAATTTTCTTTTTTTCATTTTTTTCTTTATACAAAATTTGTCCTTCCTGGACAATTTGACTAGTTTCAAAATTCGTCTTTTCAAATCAAACTTTCAAATTGTAACAAAATTATGTCAAGCTAGATAAACATTGAATAACACAGTCCTTATAACTTCAGCTCCCGTCACGTTATTCAAATTTATCTTATTCTTTTACACTTTTTCGTTCTTTCAATTTTGTATCATCTCGTTGTTTGGCGATAAACAAAAGTAAATAAAGAAATCAAGAGTTAAGAAAAATAACAAACATTATCAGAATTTTTGGAAAAAAAAGATTTTCTTTTTTTCTCTTTTTCAATTCTAATTGAATTGACCTGGAGCCAAATGCCAATTTGATGAACTTTCATGTCTTGTACCAGAACAAAAGAAACGGAAAAAGACGTGAGTATAGTATTTCTTTTCTTTTTTGTCATTTTTCTTCTTTTCTTATATATTCTTTTTTTTTTCAGATCACGGTCATTTGTCGTCAGGTCTCATAGCGAGCCGGAGAGTTCTCAGGAATATTCGCAGAGCTGCAGAAGACACAGTTCGCGCACATCGCTCTTCATTTTTCATTCCCCATTCGTAGAATTAATTCGGCAATTAGCAAGTCAAAACTGGGACGCGACTTTTAGCTCCCTTTTATTTCTAATCATCAGCCAACCAATTTCCACGGTCTTTGTTATCTCCGTTCTACGAATGCGGACCGCCTGCGCCGCGCTGCCAAAAAAACAAGCTACTTGACCATCAAGCTAGACTTAATTCTCATCAATCATGACCAAACGAACTGTACTGGAAAACGGAAGCAAAGGGTTTTGCACGAATCGCAACATCGGTGTTCTGGCTCGCGAAAAGATTTTTCTTTTGAAAGCGCGAACAAAAAGCCCCACTCGGCAAGTGTAAACTTTACATCTGCATTGGCGTTCAATAAAAGGTGTCCGTCAGCCCTTTCAGAGATCCGCCTGTCTATTATTCGATCGCATTGAAAAGCGCGGACGAAGAGAAGTTCGCTTTCGTGTGAGTCCACCGAGTGCAATTTGTGCAAAATCCAGCGCCTCCCGAGTGCTCCCGGACTGGTCGAGTAGCCTCGCGCCACATCAGATGAATAAATGAGGTGTTCGATGAAAAGATGGACAGGTAGTGCACAGAGAAAAAAAAGGTTAATGACATGAACTTAACGACTAGTCGCGCGACCAGCTCCCCTCCATTTGCAGTTGTCAAAAGGGCATACAAAAAGTCTCAAGGTGAAAATGGAACGGAGACTTGTTGTGTATAACAGAAAAAGGAACTCGAGGCAACGCGAATGGAGACCTCGACGCTGCCAGGAGTCGCGCACTCATCCTCTTTTCAGCTGTCTCCAACTTCGAACCTAAACATATTTTTCTGAGCGAATGGAACAGTTTCGAGCGACGATCTCCGACTGTGCAAAATGGTCGTAAGAACGCCGCTCGAACTGCGCCCGATATTGCACTTCTCTGTGTTTGTCAATTGACTGTCGACTGCATGGATAAAATTGTCATTGGACATAAAGAACATCGTTGCACGAGCTCAAGAAGTGCAAAATCGTAATAACGCGCGCCGCGCGAGCATTTTCAGCTTCCAACCGCGAGCTGCGCGAACGCTATATTCTGCAAAGCACTCGACTGGACGTCATTGCAAGCTACATAACACGCGGACCTTTTCGCACTCAGGAATTTCCTCAGAACTTTCCTCAGTCGCAGCAGATGTGACAAGCGCATTCTCGCTTATGGTAACACACGAGGTTTCTTTTTGTTTTCTTTTTCATTAATTCGAATGTTTTTAATTGCAAAATCATTTGGTGCATTGGCGTTTGAAAAAGCTGATTTTGTTTCTTGATTTGGGTTTCAAATTGCGAGCGTGAATGCGCAAATCGGTCTGCACAAATATCAATGTTCAACAATAGCTTTGAAATCAACGTACCTTGGCCTCGTCGAGTCGCGCTAAAGCTTTCAAAAGATTACCAAGATCGCTTCGAACGCAATACAGATCCTGCAATGAAAAACGAAAATGGAAATTAAAAATGTGGACAAATTTCTGAACTTGTTAGTTTAAAAGATACAAAAATATGCCTGAAAGTTGAGTTCTACTTTTAGAAAAGATTTTCAAAGTATACAAAAAATATGTAAATGTAAATATAGTTGGTTAATAAATATCCAATCATCTACAACGTGTTAACTCTTCGATTGAACAGATTCAATTGAATGAAATTCGATTGAATTTAATTTGAAACTTGAGGCATATATAATGAATTTGAATTATGCGATTCGTACAGGGTTGTATTGCAGAGCAGTCACGTATGCTTGCACCGCTTGCTCCATGTCGCCCGCAGCGACAAGCGCCGCTGCGAGATTGATATAGCCGTCGATAAAATCGGGCTTTAGTCGCACTGCGTGCCGGTAATTTTCTAACGCTTCCTGCAGTTGTCCGCGCTCCTTGTAGACGTTGCCCAAATTGCTGTACGCCTCGGCTAACAACGGATTCTGCTTGATCGCAAGCGTGCTGAAATGCTCCGATCTGAAATTAAATTTCAATTTTTTAATTACACGCTCTTCAATTCTAACTTTCAAATACAATCATTAGGTGAATAATTGTCTCTTCTTTAATAAAAATAATACAACCATGAAACTTTTGAACAAATTCTGACTGTTCTCATGAGCAAACATTTTTTGTGCAAAATTAGAATAATTCTGCAATTTTGAAAAGTAACATTAGAAAGGACGAATGGAACAAGAGTTTAGAATTGAATTTAAAAACTTGATGTTTGGGAAGTTTTGGCTTGTTTTGAATGTATTTCGAGTGAAAATTTGATCAGGGTCTTTGAAAATGATGCTGCCTTACTTGTCCAATCGTCTGCATTGGAAATGAATGGATGAAAGCAGCAACAATACACCAGAATTGTTGGCTTCTTGTCGGCGTAGTTGCATGCAATGTCTCTCCGCATTCTCGTAATCCGCAGCTTGATATTCCCGATGAGCGAGCTCTAGCAACCCTGAAATAAATGAAAGTACGCATGAATAAATTGCAATTTGTCATTCATACTGTTTGTATGAAAATATGAGATTGTGGCTTTGTAGGACAAACATTTTAATAATTGATTTGTCTGACTCGGGACTATCACCGGTTTTGTAAATAAAACTGATGAAATAACAGAGTCAAGTTTAATCTCACACGGACTTTAAAATTGCTGCCGATTGAATTTGCCGAACAACAATTGATCAAACCGTGTTGTCGATTGTAAAAATCTAAGTACTTAAAAAAAATTACGCTTTTAAATTACGAATTTAAATTCATAACAAAGAGATGAAAAAAAGATAAATAATTAGGTAACCTGAGAAATGATATTTTTAAAAATAATATTAAATATCATTTAGCATTATTCTGAAGAATTAGAATAGAAAAAAATTGAAAATAAAATAGAAAAATAATAAAAGTATGACTATAGGCTGGAAACTTTCCACTATAATAAAAGAATCCTATGGGAGGGTGAATGAATGGAGTCTAAGCGAAGGGTTGCAACGGACACCGGAAGATAGGGGAATATTTTCAGCAGTCTAATATCTATATCTACATCTATCTATAACACAAAGTATAAAATTCAATAAAAACAAACATTTTGCTCTTGTCTTAAGTTACATCTTTTTTTAAAACAATATTCCTACTATTATCAAATAATTTGTCACTTGAGACGTAAAAGAATTAAAAAAATATATTTTTGTTAGTTAATGGTTTGTTAGCCGATTGGCTCTGACGAATATAAAAATAGATCAATTAATTTGAACAGTTATAAAAAATGTTCCACCAAAATCTGGCCTTGTTCGTTGTTCAAAATTTTCCGATATTATTTTTCTTGTTACTAAACACGTTCTTGTCGTCATCGGAGATGTAAAATGAAACTTTCCGTGTACTTAATATTCTTCATTTTCTCAATAATTAATCTTCATTTTCGAAATTAAAATTATACAACAAAACGAATGTTTGAAGGGAAGAAAACTGTGACATTCCAAATTTGTGTTTCAAAATCATGCTCAACTCACAAAAGGAAGACGTTTAATTTTACTTTTCAATTTGTTTATTTTTCATTTCATAGAAGAAGTAAATTTGAGGAGGATTCGTTACTAACAATAAGAATCGGCGTTTAGATTTGGCTGGTTGGACGCCTCTTTGGCCTGATCCTGTGTGATTATGAGGTATCCATTTTGCGCGTTTCCGGGTACGACATTGCCGGTCGCGATCACGTTGCTAAACATACCGTTCGCGTTTTTAGTGTTGCTCTCCATCCACGGGAATTGAACATAAAGTGACAACTTGTAGTTTCAAGTCACGTCAAATTGACTGGCGCAAACGTCTAGAACCGAGATTGTACCAACTATCTCACGTAACACAATGACGATCGCAAATGCTCTGAACGAGTCTTTCTTTTTTTTCGTTGCTTCGATGAGGGATACGCGGTGGGAGCTCTCAGGACCGTATTTTTCGGGCGCCCGTCAGCAACGTTGCCAATTTTCTTTGATTAGAATTCTACACATTTATTCCACACATTTCATCAACCAATTTTTATTGCCATCAATTTGTAATCAACTGTAAATTAATTCAAACAACTTCAATCTTCAATAAAAATTTTAATCTTTTGTTTAACAAGTTTTTTTTTTACATCTCATATAATTTTTTGCAACTTTTATAACGTTGTTAAGTTTATGTGTTTATAGTAAAATGTCATTGATTGAGTTATAAATATTGAAGTTTAATTGAAAAAGTTTGTTAAGAACAATTTTTTTTTCGGACAAACAAAAAATTGGTATAAGAAGTTGATTTAAAAATAAATACATAAATACATTTCTAAGGGAAAATATTTTTGCTCTGGTTGGTACGGCCGTGAGACCTGCTTTCGGAGAACGAGCAAATGTTATTTGCCATCTCTATCTGTATCTTTGTTAAAAGGCAGATGGAGACCGCTACCCAATGGAATATTCCACTGCATCTGACCTGCCAGGATCTATACGAACGCAAGGATACTTTCTCTCTTGGGATAAACAACATCTACTTGTCTAAATAATCATTTTTTTCATCAACAAAAACCATCAGTAACGACAATTTTAAATAAACAATTTTTTTTAATAACTTTAAACAAATGATAAAAATAACTTTTTCAATACAATTTTACCGTCACAAAAAAAAAAGTTTGAACAGTTTTTATTTTTTTTATTTTTATAATTGTATTTAAATACCGAGTGTAAATTTTGTTAAGTTTTCAATTTCCTTGATTTTTATTAATTTTTAATTCAAATTCTCGAAAATGATTTTAATTTATCACTTATAGCAAAGTAATTTACAAGGCATGAATAAAATCAATCTTAATTATTCCAGTGTAATAACAAGTATCGATTAAACTTTATTTAAAACGAAAAATTAGTATATTTTTCTTTTATTATTCACAACTTTGAGACGTTTTATAAAGATGTGCGAGAGATTGAAAGCAAGATACATAATTTGACAAAAAAATCAATACACCAATTGGAGCTTTTACACAAATAAACCTTTGTTTTCAAGAACGAAAAATTTGGCAACACAAGGTACAGTTCGAACGACTTTTTTAGAACTGAAAAATAGAACTGTTACGAGTTGCAACTTATGAGATAATCATGTTACGCGTTTCAACTAAAACCTTTGACATTTTTGGAATAGAAAAGGACAGCGCTATGAGTCATCAGAGTGTCAGAGTCGTTCAATGGCAAGTGCACGTTGCGAACATTTTACTTCCATCAGGGCTGAATTCGTTTAGAAATAAAACGCTGAAAAACAACTTGACCTTACGAATGTTCTCAGAATTTTTAAATGAAAACAAATAAACGAATCAAAACATGGCATAATTATACAGGTTTCTTGAAAAAACTTGTTTCTCTCCCTCCCTCCCGACTCAATCACGTGTTTAGAAAAACTACAAAAAATGAAGCGAGAAAAATTGGGATGACCGAAGACTTTTTGGTTGTTTGTCAAGATATGAAGAACGTGAAAGAAAAGTGTGCAAAAAAAACTTACCAACTTGTTGTTGTACGTCACCCATTTTGAGAATAACGCCAGGTTCGGACGCTGTCGTGTATTGTCTCTGCTGCACCTGATGCTTCTGCTGCTGCTGTTGCTGAGTAGGCATTTGAAACGGCGCGAGTCGCCCGGAATGACGATTTTGGTCAGGAACGTCCTGGATGCTCGATTCACTTGTTTTTCTTTTTATTTTCAACGTCGTCCAAGATTACCTGGCTGCGTCTGCCATGTTACTCCTTCGCAAAACTCGCTCGATAAATTACTCCTGCAATTTCGCGTGCCAGTGCGCAGACGCGGGCGCGCGAAATTCAAATTTATCCGCAGTCACGAACTGAATGAAAAAAATGACCCCCTATAACGACTCTGAATATAATAACTCTGAACGCAGTGATGCAACATCTAAAAATTGAAGGCTTTCAGAGTGATGATTAGTTCACTGCGTTCAGTAAATGGAGTTAAATGGTATATATATTATATATACATCAAATTTAACTGATAACAATATGTGTAAGTGTGGGCAGAATAGTGATTCTGACGATCACATATTCTGGAATTGTCATTTATTTGAACACGAAAGATTCAATTCGCAAAAGTCAAAATTACGGTCCCTTTTCTATTATATCTTTACTTTCATATGTAAATAATAGAGAAATTATAAAAGCTACAGTAAAATATGTTATGAAAATCAATAAAAAAATAAAAATTTACCTATGCGTAAAGGCAAATTCTCATGTATGTGGCTGTGTACCTTACTGTAAATGCCAATAAAAACACTACTATACTAAATAAAATGTAAGGATCCCTGCACATATTTAGTAGAGTCAAAAAGAAAGAGTTCAAAATGTATGTACAGAAATGTTGTACAAAATGATGATCCCATTTTTATCTGAACAATGGAATTTATAGTATCAAATTAATCAGTTCCTTATACCGTAATGACCAGAAACGTATTTGTTCATTAGGTCATAATAGTCGATAAAGATAATTTCTCCAAAAAATACATTATTGCTCAATGGTAAGTGATAACGTGCTCTTCCATGGACAACCTGAAGAGCAGCAGTCGAAAAAGGAGGGTCCAACTTTATCAAGTATCAGCGCCGATAAGTATCTCTTTTTATTTTTCTTTATCAACTTGGCAATTTGAATTGACTCGTTCCGGGTAACGTAGATTTCTAACTGACCCAAAAGGAGTCGACTATAATCAAGTGTTTCGATTGGACGTAACAGAATAAACTACTGGAGACAACCACGTGGTTTAATGGTTCTAGTCTTTAGTTGGCGCTCGTCTACACTTTCGCACGCTCGTTGCTAATCGACTTGGACGCCAACTTGTTGCCGGTTCTATCGGATTTCACTGAGATTTTTTAGTTCCACGTTTGAATTCTTTTCTGTTGAGTCGGTTGCGCTTCGAAATTTGCGATCATGTCTAGCTACCACAAACCCGAGTCGAAAACCATCCAGGAGCTCAAAGATATCGCCAACAAACTGAGAATTCATTCTATTCAATCGACACAGGCCAGCAAGTCTGGGTAAGCCTCCATAATTGCAACACGATCGCTCATAAAAATTATTGCACAAACTTTTACGCTCGCAATTACGTCCTTTAACAATTTGTAACCCACTTTGTTTCAACTGAACACAACTCTAACTAATATAAACAAAATTTTCATTTGTTTATCTTTCAATGCTATGGTATATTTAAATTTTGGAGTTTTGTTATGGTATATTTATGTTTTGGAGCAACAAGTTTTTCTTCGGTAGATAATAAAAACGACAAAAAATTTTTTTCTTCGTTTCTTCCGTCCTGATTTGTGACGGTTCTGTCACGGTTAATTGTAATGCATGAAATATTATTGTTTCATTGATGTGTTGAAATATTATTAATAAAACTAATGTAAACGAAGTAAATAAAGATTTGAATTATGTAAGTTCCAGCTCTGCAAGGTTTATTCAAATCAATTATGTTGAAGCATGCGATTTCAGTTTTATGAAAAACAAAAAAATCAGTTTATCTAATCTTGAGCAAGGTTTAGGCTTACAGATCACAAAGCTTGTCTGTGTGTGTGCGTTTACTATGCTAAAATCTGTTTCTCATCTAAATTTCATCTTGATCAATTTGACCCTGCATTATATATTCTCATTTTAAAGAATTTTTAAAATTGTGTTTAAAAAAATGAAGGCTCTGAACGATGCAACAGTTTTAGCATTTTTGCAATGCGAAAAGAGAAAGTGATAAAAAAAATAATAATCGAATACGAAGCTATAATTTTATTCCAACAGTGTTAGTGGTCTGATGACACAAAGTTCAAGGCACTGACGCTTTTATTCTATTTTTCGAGCTATCTTACAGTCAAGTCGTGTTAATTAATGTTCAGATATCAGTATACAGAAATAACATGCTTGTGATTCAAAAGATATTGAAATTATTCAAAAAAACCAACATTGTCACGTAGAAAACAACATTTTAATAGATAATATTTTTGAAATATTGTACTTCTGAAATGAAAATATCTATTTTGATATCTCAAAATTATAAAATGTATTAAAAAAAATAAGTTACATAATGTCCATTAATTTGCTTGAATTATTATAAATGTATTTTTGATAAAATAAATAGAAACATTTCATCAAGTTCATTAAAAATAGTCTACATATGTTTTGAGAATAATTTTTTTGTTGATAATTACGACGGTTACATAAAAAAATTTGGATAAAAAAAGTTTCACGAGTTATCAGACGAAAACATTATCGTCAGTATTATTTGATACGATAGAATTGGATTTGAAAATTGCATAAAAAAATGACAGAATTGGAATCAAAATTGTATAATCAAAGTTGAAAATGAAACCGAAAGAACGGGTAGGACGAATGTCAAAATTGCAAAGCGTGTAACGATATTTGTGATTCTTATCGTCGAAGCCGCACTTTTATTCGATGAGGCTTGTAATTTCCCCCGGAATTTGAAGTCTCGTCGCTCGATACGAGCCTTTCCGAGGCTCAGTCAATAGTCGAGCGGTTTCGCGCGCAGTTCGTAGAGACATCGCACAGTGCGCGTCTAGCTTGGAACAGCAAGGATCGTTGCTCGCAATTAATTTTACTTTTTTAACATCGCAAATTCGAGCCCAAAAATGGTGCAGGAAAAGGAACTTCAGATCCTCCGCGACGTCGCCAATCGACTTCGAATTTATTCCATCCAAGCCACTCAGGCATCCAAAAGCGGGTACACAAAATTTTCATCTCTTTTCAAATCCAATCAAAATCTAAAATTCAAAATAACTACCAACAATCATACAAAATTAAACTCAAAAAATACAAAAAAGTTATGCAACTTGTTAAGCTAAAAAAACAAGTTGGAATTCAGTGAAAATTAAAGAAAAAACATTGCAAAAAATCATAAACAATAGGATTTGCAAAAAAATTAAACGCAAAGATGTAACGGATGAAAAAGCAAAGATTAATTTGTTGATTGTAATTTAAATTACAGTTTCTGCCAACTTGCAAATTCGAAAGTGTATCAGCGAATGAAAAAATTTTCCATACATCATTACAAAACGTGGTTATACTTTTGATTAAGCATTTGAATTAATAATCGTTCGTTGTGATCGTTAAAACTTGTTTTGTTTTTGTTTTTTCATTCTTTTTCGTTTGAAAAATGAAGAACGAGCTCGTTGATAAGCTCAAGTTTAATTACCGCAGTTTGGGGATAAACTTTTATTTTCATGCGTGCAACATGGATATTGATCTGTATGTAACTTTCTTTGCCAAAGGTGTGAGTCAACTCGAATCAATTGTATTCGATCAATTCAACAATTCAGGTCGAGTTATATTAATTTACTGAGTGGATCGATGGTGCCCAACGTTATTCTGGTGAGACCATCACCCATATTCCAGACTGCTTTTGGTGTTGTTTCCCCTTAGTTTTGTTTAGTTTTTTAATTTCGTACAAACACTCAATCACAACCAAAAACACTTCCAAACACACATCCTAATTTTATTAGCTGGTTTCTTTCTTTTTTGTCGATGTTTTCTTTTTCCTTTGGCTTGCAAAACACTCTTTTTTAGATCTCCTGTAATCGAAGTTGAAAGGCTGTTTGATGTTATGATGTAATTCTTGTGTATCTATGTAGCGGCTTAGATAAGACCTGTAATGATTAGAAATGTGCAAAACTTATCATCTCGCCGGTCGCATGATTGAGGATTGTTATTGAACTTTCTTCTCTGATAGAAAAAAATTTAATTCTACAAAATACAAGTTCGTGTTTTTCACGATGAAATGTTTCAAGTTCAGAAGTTTATTTTTAATAAAGTTAATGACTTGCCATCTAAATCGAATGATTTTTAATGTAGATTTCATAGCCTGAAATATTGTGTAATTGATATTAAAAAAAATAATTATTCAATATTGTTTTTAGTTTGATACTTTGGCTTGGAATTTAATTTATTGCGAACTTTAATTTACAATTTTGATTAATAAAAAAGAAAAAAATTATCTGAATTGGTTTTAACAATGTTGCATTTTTTGTAGGCATCCAACATCATGCTCATCAATGGCAGAAATAATGTCGGTGCTGTTCTTCCACACTATGCGTTACAAGGTTTCGGTTCCACGCGACCCAAGTAGCGATAGATTTATCCTCAGCAAAGGACACGCTGCACCCATTTTATATGCAGGTGAAAATGTAGCACACAATTATGCATTACATCAGTTTTTCATTGCACGATAGTGACTCTCATTTTTCCAACGCCATGGTTGATTGCCAGCCATGAAACACTCATTATCTTCAATTCAATTTTTCTGTACCGATGGGAGACAACAAGTTCAATGACTTATAAAAAGAATAAACAAAATATTATAATTTTTAAATTTGAAAAGTTAAAAGAATTGAATTGATTATTTTAATAATTAAAAATTTCTTTTTGTCAACAAATATTTTAAAACGAAATTAAAATTAATAACTTATTGGTTTGACATAAAAATTAATTTTGTTTTTTTTTTTTTTACTAAATAGCATGGGCTGAAGCTGGACTGTTCCCAATGTCTGAACTGTTGAATTTGCGAAAATTCGATAGCGACCTTGAGGGTCATCCTACACCAAGACTCGGATTTATCGATGTTGGTACCGGATCGTTGGGACAAGGATTGTCTGTAGCCGCAGGTATGGCCTACGTTGGAAAATACTACGACAAATCAAACTACAGGTAATTTTGAATTTCTTGTATAAAAAATATCGTTCTAATGAGATTGTATTTCATTTTTGTCAAACATATATTTGTTCGGCTCTACATAAGAATTATACATACTTCCATATAAAAGTGAAATAATTTTTGTAGTACCATTATATGAAGACATATTTCACAATTTATTAATTAATTAAATTGAAATTACAGAGTGTACTGTTTGGTCGGAGACGGTGAATCTGCTGAAGGATCAATCTGGGAGGCTCTTCATTTCAGTTCATACTACAAATTGGATAACCTGTGTGTTATCTTTGACATCAACCGACTTGGACAGAGTGAACCTACCTCCCTGCAACACAACATGGACGTTTATAGCAAACGATTGGAAGCTTTTGGATTCAACGCTTTGGTTGTTGATGGGCATGACGTCAATGAGCTGTGCAAAGTGTGTATCTGATTTGAAAGAAGTAACCTGTTATGCAACGTAAAACAATTTCAATCAAAGTTCAAATTTGATCTTTAAAATTAAAGTTTGAATTTTAAAATTAAAGTTTAAAATCAGGTTTAAATTAAACATTCCAACTTGAAATTTCAAAAGTTGCAAAATTAAATTGAAAATCAATTCTAATATTTAAAATTAATTTTCAGGCTTTCCACGAGGCACAAAACACAAAAGATCGTCCCACTGCCTTGTTAGCCAAAACCTTCAAGGGAAAAATGTTCCCTGAAATTGAAGATCATGAAAATTGGCATGGTAAAGCTCTTGGTGACAGAGCTGCTGATGTTATCAAGGTAAAGAAATGCGAACATATTTTATTCTCTCACGAGCAATATTTAAGAATCAAAATATTTAATTCTCATTTTATTCGCAGCATTTGACTTCTTTACTGAAGAACCCTGGACCACTGAACTTGCATCCACAAAAACCACTTGTGGACGACGCACCGATCGTTGATATCTCCAATATCAAATTAGACACACCACCAAAGTACAAACTTGGTGAACAAGTCGCTACTCGATTAGCCTATGGTACAGCTCTTGCCAAGGTAACTGCCTAAACGAGTTGGCT
>JAAMPD010000449.1:0-51633 GCA_025266255.1 Trissolcus basalis | reverse complement strand
GGGGGGGGGGAACAACAAAAGCGCGGATAATATATATCATAAGCGCCGAAACAAAAAAATATCAGAAACGCGTTTGTTTTTTTGATTTTAAAATCAAAATTATATTAACTATTCGTAATATGTTCGTAAAAAATTATCGGTACTTAAAAATTAAACTAGAAAAAATCGAACAAAATATTTACAATGGCACTGGTAACGCAGTTTTGTGTACAATAAATTGTTTAATACGGAGGGATTGAATTTCAATTTTGATTTCGAAAATGATTCAATTCGAATTAAATTCGTTGAAATCGCGCTTTTGATACAGTCCTTCTCTGCGCTTATGATATATAAACTTCTCCGTTTTCGATAAACACCAAACGAGTTTAAATTTTGGAATACATTCCGAGGATATTTGATTAACTTTGATTTCTTCTACAGATTGCCAAAAATAATAACCGTGTTATCGCTTTGGATGGTGATACCAAAAATTCTACTTTTGCCGATAAAATTAAACCGTGGATCCCAGTCGTTTCATTGAGTGCTTCATCGCTGAACAAAACGCTGTTGGCGTCGCCATTGGTGCAGCTTGCAGAGACCGTGCTGTGACGTTCGTTTCTGCCTTTGCCACATTCTTCACTCGTGCCTTTGATCAGGTAATTAATTTTTCATCAAGCAATTTAAAAATGAAAAAAAAAAAAAAAAAACTTAACAGACACGTCACACCTGTGAAATGAAATGAAATTCCATCCATATGAACGAAATGAGATTTCCTCTATTAATTGATTTCA
The DNA here is from genome assembly GCA_025266255.1 of Trissolcus basalis. Classification (NCBI taxonomy): domain Eukaryota; kingdom Metazoa; phylum Arthropoda; class Insecta; order Hymenoptera; family Scelionidae; genus Trissolcus; species Trissolcus basalis. Next base: position 50,863 of record JAAMPD010000449.1, on the reverse strand, counting down.
AACTTTGTCGTTGGTTTGAGCAATAATGTGAAACAGTATTCGATTCTATCATTTATATTTTTACTTAGACGTTTATCATCATTCTGACTTGCTTTATATAATCCAACGTGAACCAACATTTCTTATACCTTACATAAGTTCTAATAAAAGAATATCCATTTGTTCGAATACAATATTTTCCAATATAACATTCAAACAGATCTCTCTTTCGATGCACCTATCCAAGTCTATTATAGAGTAACTCGAGCATAAAACATTGAGATATCATTTTTGAGACAATATTCGGATAAACCCTCCTTGAAACTTGGGGCTAATATTTAGATTCAGAAAAGTGCCATGGGATACATACGTAATGAGATGTTATATCCGTGTCTGATAAAACTCCCACTCCCCGTAGGGATTTCATTCAATCTGATTTATATGGAAACTAGTGTGAAGAATCTTCAAATCGTAATAGGAAAATTTGTTACCAACAATCACGAACTTATTTTTTTCAAACTTATAACTTCCTTTATTACAATGAAATGATTCAAAATCTGAATTGAAATCAAAACCTTTATTGTAAAAGTCGAAGTATAAATGTAGAAAACTAAACTTATTTCATATTTGCTTTGCAGATTCGTATGGGGGCCATTTCACAATCGAATGTGAACTTCGTTGGGTCCCACTGCGGAGTTTCTATCGGTGAGGATGGTCCGTCTCAGATGGGTCTCGAGGACATTGCCATGTTTCGTTCCATCCCAGGATCCACTGTTTTCTACCCAAGTGACGCCGTCTCAGCCGAGAGAGCAGTCGAACAGGCCGCCAACACCAAGGGAATTTGTTTCATCCGAACCTCTCGACCCAACACCGATGTCATCTATAAGAACGATGAAGTCTTCCAGGTCGGCAAAGCCAAGATCGTGAAGACCAGTGCTAAGGATCAGGTCCTCTTGATCGGTGCAGGCGTGACCTTGCACGAAGCTCTGAAAGCTGCGGCCGAGCTTGCCAAATCAAACGTGCACGTTCGAGTAATGGATCCATACACTGTCAAGCCTATTGACAAGGCTGCCATCATCGCCCATGCCAACGAGGTCGGAGGTCGTGTCATCACTGTTGAAGATCACTATCCTCAAGGCGGTTTAGGAGAAGCTGTGGCGTCTGCTGTTGCGTTGGAGAAGAACATCAGTGTGAAGATGCTCGCTGTGACTGGCGTGCCACGTTCCGGACCACCAAACGTGCTCCTTGACGCGTTCGGCATCAGTGCCCGCAACATCGTCAGCGCAGTTCACGAGATTCTCAAACACTGAAGGTGTCCTGCTCTGTTACTTTCCAATGTGTTGTTCTGTTTCGATGGTCTTCCTTCTTTAAGTGATGCGATCGAGTCTTGAAAGTTCTCCAGTTCAGTGTCTTTTTTTTGCAAAGCGAAAAAGTATAAAGTGTTGTTTGTTTGTTGGTTTTTTTTCAATTTGTCATTCGCTGAAAATACGTTTGTGCGCTTTTTTCAACGGCGACGAGAAACGTTCTTTGATCTGTGCAACCGCTGTCAGACAAGCACCTGACCTATTTCATGTTATGGAGTTCTGTCAAATGGATATAAACTGTGTGCTCCCAAAGCAAAGTGTAACAAAGTCGACAAAAGGGCTGAGTGTTTGTATAACCGTTATTTTTCTAATCTTCAACAATATTTTTTATACTGCAAATGTCCGAGGTGTATCGGGTGATGTGTTTTTGATCCCCGGGATGAATTAGAGAATTTTTGTTTCTCACAATGTTAAGTGATTTCGATGGAAGAAATTTTGCTTGATGAATACATGTCTTGCCATTGTTGAGAAAAAATGAGCGCGATTTGAGAACTGTTCATTGTCAGTTTGGAACTTCAAGACTCGGTCTCTCGCAAACACATTCCTGGTTCTATAGCAATATTTCATTTTTACTTTCAAAGAGTGTACAAAGAGAGAACTTACACATTTACTTGTTCAACATTTACGTTTTATAAGAGTTTATGTATATTACATTACTTCGAATGGAAATCCACGCGCTATTGTTGTGTAGCTACCTTTTGTTGTAAACACAGTAGATCATGATTTATTATATTGAGCATTGATACGATTCGAAAGCGTTCGAACTTTTAGAGCGCGCTCGGAATCGAAGCTGACAAATGCGCAAAAGTCATTTTTATTCCCTTTATTTTTTTTTCTATTCGCATTGCGTTACAGTTTAAAATGAAATCCATACCTCGATGGTAAAAAATATCGCAACCGACATTTAGTGGCAAAATTTGTTTTCTCCCCAATCATTGTAATTTTGCTATGAGAACGAAACTCAAATTTGATACTACGATATTTACTGTTTGTAATCCTGTACCATACTTCAAAAGCAACTTCAATAGAATGATTTTTCAATAACACATCCAATTGTTCTCATTATTTCCTGCGTTTTTCACAGACTCCAGCGCTCTCTTTTTTTTTTCTTCATTCCCCTCGCGTCGCAAAAATGACAATTATTCCAAAGTGCGCAGAGCACAAATAATTCGGGGCGGTGCAAAATAAAACAATACTCGATCATGAAAAATTGACGCCACGTTGAAGCTGCAAACAAAATGTCTATTATTCATTTTGGTAACGGAAAAATGGACCTTTTATGATCATTGACGTCTTAGAAATAAAAACTTCATCCGAAACCGTATCATCCCCAGTCCCTAAATTTGGCCGTGCTATAAAAAATGGAAATCAAAATTGCCCGCTGAAACTGTTTCTGCGAGGAAAGAGCCGTTTTCATCTCGTCCCACACTTGGCTTTACTTTTTTTCGGATACTTTATTCGTGTGTTCAGAGAGAGACACACTTTCGCTTGTGTGTCTGCCTCTGAAACGGACGTCTCGTGTGGGTGTATGTACACATTTTGATTCACACACATGCACGTGTGTATTTAGTGCGAGATCTCAGAGTGAGGGTGTTCTCTGTTGTATACATTTTCATGTACCCGTCTTCCTCCAACCCAGTCGCGGCCCAGTTGGGTGGAGAAAGATAACAGTGTATGAGTGGCCATGAATTATACTGCGTGCTAGCAGGGGCGGCGAAATTTCGGGGCATTGTCTTCAACAATGTTTCTCTCCAATATCAAAACTCAAGGATGAATGTTTCAGGGTCGACCCTGCCGGACGAACGAAAAACAGTACCTCAAATGTTACCACTCGTTTGTTTGTTTGTTTGTTTTTTTTTCGTTTTGTAAGCAATTTGATATTTGATTCAACTTTTTGATTTTTGTCATAAAAAAGGTATGTATTATTTAACTACGTTTTGTTTAATTCTCTTTTGTTTCTGACAAGTATTTTACAACACTTGTGTTTTGATTGTTTTGTTTACTTTTGAAGGTCACGATTTGTATTACATTTTGTATCTTAAAACCGACTTTCTTACTTGACCAGGAATAAAAATGAGGAAATTTTTAAGGAACAAATATTAACTTCGAAAAATGTTTGAGAACTTTTTTTTTATTATTTTGATTGTGAAAAATTTTTGGCCATTATTTGCACGGTCATTTTGAAGTTAGTGTAGTAGATTATAAAATTGTTCCTGGACAATTTATTTCAATCTTGTAAAAAACATTCAGATATTCTCATTAAAAAACAAAAAATATAAACATTCATCTGTGAAAGAGTTAAATAAAGGTGGGATAAAAATGGGGTTAAAATGATGTGAAGATTATTTGAAGAATAGTAAGATTTTTGCAACATGTTCGCGCGGGATGTAAAAAAAATGGAAGGGGTTGCTCGAGCGTATTCGCGCGGGGGTGAGTACGCGCGCGCGGTAGGTCCGCCTCGGCAGCGCCACCACACGCTGACTCGGCGCCCCCGCGGAAGGCCTGGCGATCTTGACGTCTCGGTGTGTCGGTGTGCGCGCGTGTGCGACTGAAAAAGATGGCCGCCGCGAAAGCGTACGGTGGTGATGTTGACGTCGTTGCGAGGAGCTGAGCCCGTAGTCGTGCGTCCGCGAACCCGGAACAGCGAGCGAGCGTACGTCGCCGAGGCCGAGGCCGAGCAGCAGCAGCTGCGGTGGACGCGCGCGGCCGAGCGCGAGCGGCCCAGCGCCGCGTGAAAACTCGCACCTCCGGACTCTCGCCATGGTGAGACCTCGCGGTCTGCGATTCTGCCCGGATCCCGAGCGCTTCTTGACAAACCGGACCAACCAATCGGCTGTGCACCGTCGGGTTCTTCACGGTCCCTCGGCTGGAACACGCGAGTGATACGCAAAGATCAAGAGGGAAAGAGCGAGAGAGACAGCGACAGTCGGCCATGTTACGTTTTGCGTGACGGCTTTTTCGGCGGAACCGCGGAAGTGAAAAAGCGGCTCCTAGTCGCGGTGACAAAGGTGGCTCGGACGGGCTGCGACCACAGCTTGCCGGTGGAAGGTCGCCGGCGAGGTCGCTCCGCGCCCCCCACCCCCTCGCCCAAAAATTTTCAGTCCCAGACAAAATTTCGGCCTTCCAGCACGGCTGCTTTGACAGTAGTCGCGCGCCTTGACAGCTGCGGCCTTGTGCTTGTCAAACATTTTAACTCGCCACATTTTCTCCTCGTCGTTTACAACATCAAGTAGAGTCTAGATTGTTTTTCTTACTTTTGTTACTTCTGGTTTAAGATCTGTGTGTCAATTGTCAAGTTTTTATAATGACATGGATAATTTCTTTTTTCGTGTTTTTATTTTTTCGTTTGTTTTTTTGTTCTGTGGTGAAAAAAAATTGAATGAGTTTTAATTGAAATGATGGCTCGATGAACTGGAGGATAGAGGCGGTTGTGATGTGGGTATGTGACGACCCGCAGATTGTGGCTTTTTTCTTTAAATAACAAATCCATCTTGTAAGTGATTTTCGGCTGTTACCAACGACCGGTAAACACTTGCTCTTGATTTTGGTGACTGAGATTTTTGGGGGCGAGGGGGAGGCGAATTGCACCGTCCGGATTCAAGGTTTCTGATGCGATTGGTTGGTTCGCTTGTCAATGCGCGGTTTGTGTCCGATAGCATCACGCTGAAAGACAACTCTGAACGAAATCGCTTTTGACTTTTTCATTTTTGTTACAACACGACTTTTGTTATCATTATGTTTGTGTTTTCAGTTGGTGAAATAAAACTTGTTTTGCTTTTAGAGCAGTTTTTTCGTTTATTTTGATTTTATACACGCTACTGAATTCCTAGATCAACATGTTTATTCTGTTGGGTACCTTATTCTTTTCTTTAAACGACAAAATCATTGAAACGACCTTCAGATAACAAAAATAAACCCAAGTGTATCCGAAAAAACCTCTTTTTTCTCTTCCTCCACTCTTGTTTCGAAGATTTTGTCGTTTATTATTATTATTTTTTTTAATTTTGTCTTTCATCATTTTTGTTATCTACTGTTATGTTATACAAATCTATAATTCTTGATATTTCGTTGCCCGAAATTACATTTGACGTCTTTTTCAATGGTAAAAGAGACCCAATAAATCCTGCAACTTTGAACTAATTTAGAAATAAAAAGAAAGGGTGTAATTGCACTTCAACTTTAATTATGGAATACGATAAATCACTTAGTCGCAAGGCGTTGTGTACAGCGGTGCAATGTGGTAATTTAACATCAGTTTCAGAGGACGAACCGCTATTTCAAGAACGGGTATAATTAATTGATTAATTTATTTTTGAAGTGAAAAAGAATGAGGGAATCTGAAACAAATGAAAAAAAAATAATAAAATAAAGAAAAATTTGATTTACCTTTAAACTATTTTTTTCTTTTTTTTCGGAATATCAAATTCGTAAAAAAGTACTCACGAATAATTCGAATCAAGAGACCGTGCAGAAATAACAAATAAACTACGCTATTTAATAATTGAATCGCATTTCCATTTTGAATGCTCTTACGCTGAATAATAACATTCCGTCATAATTACATATAATAGCGCGGACACGAGCGCTGCTCATTATCATCAGAGTATTCTTTAAGGTAGCACTGTCATGAAGTCGATTCCACGAGAAATTGATAAAACGCTCTTCAATATATTCTCAATCATTTTGCAAAGTTCGACCAATTTTGTCTATCTATGAGGAGGTATGAAAATTCCAATTTAAACTTTAATACATCATGAAAAATTTTTTTAGAAATTCTCAGCACTTACCTATTTTAAAAAATTGATACAACAAACTTGATTACAAAAATATGTTTATGTGAAATTTGAACAAGATTGTATACATAATTCAAAAATTATTATAATTTGAAGTAGCTTGAAATGCATTATTTTTGCTTCCTCCGCCATGACTTACTGGGCCAGTAATAACAATTTTGCATAACGTATGAAAGGTACAATGTTAAACGAAATGAAAATTGTATTGCATTTCTAATTTCTGAACCGGTATTTGCAAAATTTAACATGAACAACTGTTTTTTCATGATTTCTGTCATTATCTGAAATTGAACTTAAAAAAATTACATTAGGAAGTGTATAGGTGTTATTTATAGTTGTATTATTTTCATTGTTTTGTGATTGTGTCAAACGTTTTGATAAATTTCGACTCAGGAATATTGACAAATGAAAGTTCAACAAATGCCCTTACATAAAACCTTATTTTGTATTGGATTTCGAATTGGGGCCACCGAACCCTTATTATACGATCCTTCATGAAAGTTCTACCTTAAAATCATCACTCTAGCTCAGATAATGTGTGCACTTGAATTGTGCCAAGAGAAGGGGAACAAAAAGACTCGCGGGCAAAAAAGGGTAAATTCATCCAGTGCTTTGGCAAAAAAAAACCTGTAATCGCATTAAAATCCTTCGCTCGATAAAAACATATTCTGAATGAAAAGTGGAATTTTAACAAGAGAAAGGAGAAGTATATTTTGACGCGGGGGAATAAAAGACTAACAACAGTTCCTTTCGACCTCTAATAAAGTCAACGAATCCTCCAGAAAAATTTCATAATTAGATTTTGTTTTTGTTTTTTTGTCTAGAGGTCATTAAATAATGAAAAAAGTCGCTTTTGTTGACAAACAAACAAACTTATTAACTAATGTTTGTTTTGTTATTGTTTGTCTGTCCGAATTGAAATCATAACAATACAAGTCCTTGATGAAATGTTTAAATTAGAGGCGAATTTATTGATGAGAATATCTACCCCTCGTTCGTATAGGATTAGTTTCTTTTTTGACCGCACCGCGAAACTTGAACAAATTTAATATACGAAAAATGTTTGTGCAAACCCATCTACCGGATGGCCGATTCGCATTTAAAACGGATTCTCATCCGAAAGTTTGGCTGAATATTTGCGCGATGAAGAAAATTTCGTCGAAACAAAATTCAAATAACATGAAAATGTTCTCGGTCCCGCGTGTAAGTTCGTCGTTGGGGATATTAGATGATATATGTCAAGTATTCGAGCTATGTCCACATCGCAATGAATGAACAAACTTGAAAATTAATATAACCATCAACTTTTCATGTTTTGCCGTTGAGGTATTGAAATTATTTTGTTGACTAGTTATGATTTCTTGTGTTTTCTTTTCCGTTGAACATTGGTGACAAAAAACATTTAAAAAAAATTGTCCTCATTACACGAAAGTAAATTTGTAATTAATTTGTTTAAACGAAACAAAAACGATGATTTTGATATAAATTATTAAATGGCTGGAATTAACGCGAGGTATAAATCACATGTTTCAGATGCATTTTGTAGTTGAAGACAGTGCAGTAAGATTGATGAATAAGACATTATGAATGAGAAAAGCGAATGATGACAGATGTAAAGTGGCAGCTGTTGACACACCGTTTTCTGATGGCCTCGCGCCGACCGCGGTAAATTATATAAAAAATGTAAACATGAGAAAAGAATCGACAAAATAGATATCAAATGAAAACAACGGAAACGGAGAGAGAGAGAGAAATACTTTTTACCTAATTTGAATCATCCAGCAGTGTTGTTATGAAATTAAGTCAAAAAATAAGAGCGCGTCGGGCGAAATTGAATCGTAGAGGGAAGGTAATTATAATATGTATTCAAATTAAACTGACACACAGCTGTTATTTATGTACACTGATAAAAATGTAAATTGCATTGTGATTCCACACGCTGATTATAAATGAAATACGTGTTTATGTTTTCGATTGTGTGCGTGCCTGATAAATTCCATCAAGTTTCCAAATTTGACAATAACTAAACCTGACAATTCTCTTTTTTAACTTCATTCCAATTTTCATCTGCGCTCATTCTTTTTTGTAACTCTCCCTCTTTAAATTGAACCATCATTTTGAAACTTTTGTTCCAACTTAGTACTTTCGCTTTAAGCTCAACTTTTATATAGCATCAAATTGTTCCATAAATAATTTATACAATTTTTGACCACTTTTGTTTAAAAAAACTGTACAATTTTTAGAACGAGTTTTCCGCAACTGGAGCAATCGTGTCCAATTTCAGTACAAAGAATAGTAAATAAAAAAAATTGAGAGCAAAACAATTTTGCACAATTTTTTTTTACGTCAAGAAGATAAAAAAAGTATCACAAACTGGACAAACGTTTTTTTAATTTTATTGAAAAACCTAAAAAGTGTTAATTTAACAGTCAAAAACTGGGCAATGTATATGATAATTGTTTATTTTGTTCTGTTTTATTTTTCATTAACGCTTGTTGAAATTTCGTTTCATTTGCATCAACTGGAATTCGGCTTGTTTTAGGTCTTTTATCTGAGCGAAAAGCATGGAGCGAGAACGGCTTGCGAAGTGAAATGTGATGAGTGTTAATATATTGGGATGCTACACATGTTTCCTGCGGCGCATCGTATCGAAAACGCATTAACCATACATCAGGTAACAGTCAACTCTATTTGCTGGCAAATATCTTTATGTCCAGAGAGCGAGGGGTTCTTTGATCGAGCTAGTTTAACGCTATTCTCGTTATTCTCCACGTCCGTATATCTCTCCTTTTTTTCCTCTCCATCCTTATATTCACTCCTTCCAAATTCAATCATAATGTTTTGCCTGTTCTTTTACCATGCTCAGCCGAACAATCTAAAATTGCTTTTTTCGCAAGTTTCCTTTTTAGGCGGGACCAGAAACTTTGCAGTCCACAAAAATTCCGTCACGTTTGGACCTTTTATGCTTTTTCAGAATCGTGAACTTCCCAAATTGATCTTCATTTAGTATTTTATCAGTCATAGAAAATCTTCAATATTCTGTAGTGAGCTTCACACCATGAAGGTTTCAATCATTTTTGCACATTTTTGTCCACGCCCCTTTGTACCCGAAGAATACAAAACATAGAGCAGAAAGCATTCAGAGTGTACTAAAAATCATAATACAAAAAATGGCTATAAAATTACGTGAATCGTATTGCCGGAGGAAATTATCTTTGAGAGCACCGAAACGAATTTGTTTTATGCTTATTTTTTTCAAGAGCTTTTCTCGTCAATCAGTTTTGCATCCAATTATGAAACAGAAAAAAAATTATGTATTCATTTTTCTTCGGGAGAAGAATAAAGTTCAATTACTCGCAAGTTTTCAACTTGTGATAAAATGCCCCTTGTGTTTTGAGTGTTTTCGAATTGCAAAAAAAAAAAAAAAAAAAAGACAGAGACAGAGAGAAAAAAAAATAAAAATGAGGGAACGAAAATGTGTAACCGCGAATTTTAGCGTTTGAAAAGTGGATGTCAAAAACACTGGATGCGCTGCGGTGCATCTCCGCAAAATGCTCTTCTGTGTCTTTATTGAAGGCGAACGAACGTTACGTGAGGCACAATCGAATGCAGCGCAAACCCAACCGGCTGTGCGCGCGGGGGCGAGCGCGTGATTAATCATCCGACGTCCCTCTTGCCCCTTTAAAATCGAGTTCTCGTGCCAAATTTCTTTTGCTTGTCCCAGTACGGCGTAGGACAAGAACAACCAGTCATTAGACCAAATGCATGCATGCTGATTTGAAGAATGACTTGGGCAATTTTTTTGTCTCTCCCCGTAAACAAAACAGGGACTGCACGAAAAATGTCTCTCTTTCTTCCTATTTTTTTTCGCAAAAATATAAATTTAAAATCAACGTCGCAACTTCATTCTTTTTATAGTTTGCCGTTTTCGGAAGAGTAATTTTTACCTCCCCCCCCCCCTCCTCCCCACCTCTTTGATCTTTCTCCTAGATCTGGCAGCATTTGTATTCTTGCGAAATCAGAGCCATTCATCATATCGTGCACATAAGCAAACAAAAATCTGTCGATTCAATATCGAGTTTTCCAAAATTGTACTTTAAAATTGGAATACACGTGATACTAAATTGAATTTACACTTTTCTTATCATTTCAATGGTCCGCTCACTGATACGGATTATATTTTTGTGGCTCATTATTTTTGAAACAAGTTTTAACAAGCGTCCAGCCATTTATCCCCAATCAAATTATCTGTACCGGATTGTATTTATCAGGAACTGATATTTATACTATTATATTCATTTACTTTCGATTCATTTATTTCCAATTGATTTATCTTGGAAATAATTTGTTCCATTTGTGATCAATTTGTGTGTTTTCAATTTATTCCCCAATATCGAGATAAAAAAGGGTAATGGAGGCTAACTCTGGTTTTTTTGTCTGTTCAGAATAGATCACATTTTATATTTTCAAAGTTCACGTTTTGTATGACGGCTGTTAAGGGAGTCGGTACGTCTATGCTAAGTTATACAATGCCGGTCGGAGCGACGCGTATGCCAGTAGCAAATCCGCTGGAACCGTGCTCGCGTTTTGCATTCAGGAAATTAAGTTTTGTATTTACGTTGCGTACACGCCAGCTCGGTGCACCGGCGGCATTGTACTAACGCAACTGCTTCGTTTCATTCGAATCAAATGATATACGTTCGCGAGCGCAAATCGCTCGCGTCTTTGTCGTTATCAGGCGCTGATTGCAATCTGCGACAAATAATAATTTGACATGCAAATTATAACCAACTCAAATCCATCCTCGTTTTTCAATCCAATATATATATACGTCATCGATTATCGTCATTGATATAATTCGCCATTTTCAATAACAGATATACACCTCGCTCTGATTTCAATTTTCCGTTATTATTCCCAAACATCTCTTCGCAATTTTTTGTTAGTCATACTATGCTTTTTTTTTCCTCTCTTCATTCTTTATAAATTCGAGGACTAAACTTGTCATCGTTATAGACGAAAGTTTGAAATTGGACCTGAGGACAGGAAGATTGTTACGTTTCTTTTCGTCGCGGATCTCATGCATAATTCACCAGCCACAAAGGCCTTATTTTGTTTGTACATTTTGATGACATTCGTTTTGTGTAACAAAAATTGTTCGCTTTAATAAAATTTCATGTCCCATCGATAACGCAATAATACGTTTATTTTGAGGACTGGGCTTGCATTATCATGACGGCAATGTTATTGTCACAATAATCCCCATTTCAGAGCTGACGTAAAGGAAATTTGATTTTAATTGAATTTTATACCGTTGCACTAATATGAAATGAAATGCTTCTCCCTCATCAGAGAAGTATGTTCAATTTGATTTTATATCAGACTTTGAAAAAGGTTGAATTTCAAAATGGAGGAAGGGCCAAGTGGAAATGTGTATCGGTGTCGGATGATGTTAAGGGAGTTCATCAGCAACTTGCACGTTTTATCTTCAGTTCCTAAGATAAAGGGAACGAGAGCAAAGGCTCGATAAGACGTGATAAATAACGAGAAAAAACTTGCCCTTGGACGGATTTGATTGTGATGCGCTGGGATATGTGCGTTTCTGCTCCCGTAACAAGAATCATGGAAGGATCTGACGGTGCAATAAAATCGCCCAATCCCATTATTTTTATCCCTCAAAACTTTTGTGCGTCATTCACCTGTCATCATTGCTCTGTTATAGTTTTTCCACAATCAATTTATTACAAAAAAAAAAAAAAATATACATCGAAAACCGAAAAGGTATGTTTATCAAAAATTGAAAAGTAAATGTCAGATTTTTGTAACTCGAAATGCTACTTGACATGAAAAAATAGTGATGAACGTTTGAAGGATTTTATTGGTTTCGATTTTTTGTTACAGCTATTGATAATCAAATAACAAGAATAAAAAATGTATCAACAAATTGTTTGAAAAATTAGTAAATATTTGTTCGTGATTTCTGAACCTTGAATGTGAATTTGAAATGAAAATTTAAATTACCTTTGTTGGTTTGGAGTTTTTATTTCAGTTGTTGTCTAAATTGATAATCAAGAGGACGTGAAGTTCAGCAAACAATGAAATGTTGATTAAACGGTTTGGAAAGCATATTTTATGAAATTTACTCAGAGAGAGAGAGAGAGAGCGCTTGAACATTAGAAATTCGCCCACTCGAATCTTGGAGATTTCGCAAAGCCCATCTGAGCGTCCGGTTCAACTTGAAATATGCGAAGCGCGCGAGAATATTCAGGCTTGCGTAATTTACAACCAAAACTACTGATAACCGAACGAGCAACACAACTTCTCCATTAACGTATTAAGCCCCGATGGAAATTCGCCTTTACCTTATGGAATTCACCTTTTTAAACGGCTCTCCCTTATCTCTACACGTGTTTCTCTCTTGATTATCTTAAAGACACGTTGTTTATCGTTCTTGCAATAATTTATGTACAATTTTTTAATCCTAGTTGGACGATTCAAACCAGTGTTTTTGATAACGAAGAAAAGATGAATAAATAAACAACAAGAAATAATAATAAATTAAAAACAAGTAGTACAAGTAACAAAAAATCAAACCACGTTTTACCTCTCATAATTTTGATTTCAATTAAACAAGCAGTTATATAGTGAAAACAAAGAATGTTCATCCCGTTGAATTTGAAATGAAATTTGAATTGCATTTTTGAATGGCATCACAACTTTTGTGATAAATTAATTTGTGAATGGGAATCATAGCAGAGAGTTGTACGAACTGGTATAACTGTAAAGCTGCGGCAGAAGTGAAAATCATGCATAATGACGAACAAAAGTAAATATCAGGACGATAAATTGAGGAGATACAAATCAGTGGAACAACTGCGCGAGTAACAATGGACGATATTTGTCTAATTCTCGACGATACGTAAGCAAGTTTCGGAGGCATAAATTTCGGTGCTTTTCCAGCTGGGAAACGTCGGCTTACGCGCGCACGCCCGCAGATGCAACTGCATTTAAAAATTCGGCCGTGACGAGCGAAAGAGAAGGGTGGTTGCATATGTTCTGTCATTGAATATGATGACGCCATGTGTTTCCAGCTGGATAAGGAGGGTGGCCAGGCCGTCGGACATCGAATGGGGTGCAGCACACCCACCCTCAAGATTTCTCGAACCTTCGATTTCCCAAAACTTCTCACGTCCGTTATTACTGCTACTGTTATTATCCCTCTCGTTCTCATTACACTAACCTCGCTGTTATCGAGCATTTGTTATTGTTATATACAACACCCTTTTTCAGATATCATACACCAAATTGAAAATCTTCCTTATCTAATATTGTCTTCCAAATTCCAAAAGTTGCAATTAAAATGAAATTGAAATTTGTCCTTATCAATTTTGCAATGAAAAGAATATTTTAGTTGTTAATTGGTAAACTACACGATACAATTAAATACTTGTTATTAACCCAAGTTGTAAACATTTCAAAAATGTATTCAACATTTTACATCGGTTTATTTCGATTTCATTTTTGATGAACAAAACCACAATGCAAGAGCATTACAGCAATTTAACCAGTGAGGATTATTTTCAAGACGCATTATATACATTTAATTTCACCCGAATATTCATACCATATTATTTCAGCGAGTAAATATTAAAATCAATATAAATATTTATAATTCATGCTTCCGTGGCCTGGAGTGATTTACTTGCGCTTCTACAAAGCAACTGGTTTTTTTTTCCTGTTGTGAGAGAGCACAAGGCGAACAAGGGAATGTTCGTTGTTTGGATTTCATGAACAAATTAAGAGCCGAGATAAACGGCTGTTTGAATATCATATCGCAATTCGCAGGCAGAAAAATTGTTCTGTTTTGTTTTTGCCTTTATTTTTGTTCTGTTGCGTTCAGAAGTAGAAATGTAAATGAAAAGTAACAAGTGGCCGGCGGAAAATATTTGTCAACTGACGTCGACAATCGAGAGGAGGAAACATTTTTGTTTTACGACGCCGGACGGAAAAGGGATGTTGATTTATTTAACCCGTTTTATGCGCATGTTATTGTAACATTCCCCTCGCTAAAACATCATCAAACATCCGTGAAGGAACTATAAGCCGAGGAAAACGTTAGTGTAGTTTTTGCCGTTCCGCGATATATAATCAAACATGCGCCTCCGCTGTACCAACTTGTCCGTTTAATTAAAATTCCTAACCTTTACCCCCACTCTCCGTCAAACGTCAACAATTTTTATTGAAATACGAAAATTGAGATGAGGAGGTCGTGAAATAAAAAATAACGAAGAAATAACAATTTTAGTGGTTGGAAAATAAAGAGAAAAATAAGGAGGGCTGATCGATACAAAGCTGCAATGGGCGACTTGTGCATGGACATATCAGGAAAAAAATCGCAACATAAAATTAACGATAAAAGCGGAGATGTTTTATTTCGAATGGACATTAAAGACACTCCATTTGATTACAACATCCTTTTGTAATGGAAGAGGATTTGAAATGTCTGAAGAAAGGATCGACTGAAAGCATCGCCGGGGAATCTAATCCCAATGTTAGAGAAGGGATGCTCTCGCTCCTAGAAAAGGTCTATTGTGTACTCGTTCAAATATATTGACTTGGCCGAAAATTCACAAAACTCCAATCATGTAAATTACAACAAACGCAAATATCTTAAACAAAAATTTCTAAATTAATAGGAGAAAAACTAAGAAGGAAAAACTAAAAATAAAATAGTAACTTTTCTCTATTTAAGAAAATTTCATCAAATTGGGCAGAGTGCCTAGGATTCGCTTGAAAAGAAAAATTACGAAATGAACAATTATTGGGTTTTTTAAGTAAAAATAAATTTATTAAATTTTAAAAAATAAGAAGTCAAAATTTAATTAATGAGAAAAAAAAATGCATTTAAAAAAATTAAAAATAAAAAAAGAAATTGTGTACGAAATTGAAAAATTAACGTTTGAAAATAACAAAAATGATGAAGTTAAAATGATAAAGTTCAAATTTAAAAATATTCTAATTAAAAATATGAAAAAATGTTTAACATATGGCTTCTAAAAAATTTTAAAATTAATTATTCAAAAGTAACTAATAAAAAAACTTTGAAAATATAAATTAGCAGAAAGATTTTTTCACAGTAGCAACAAGTTTGTGAAAGGGTGAACGTATTTTTTACATATACTATACATTTGTACGCAGTGTGTGCGGGTTTCAAAAGAGAAGCCGTACAGGTTAAATAATTTGTTTATTCAAGGTTGCAAGAAGTTCTTATACGGTGGTTGCACTGCAGGGTTTAATCCTACAGGGCAAGTGCTGTAATAGAAATTACTCAGGGTTAAACGTGCCGGTGAAGACAGAGAGCATTAGATCAGAGGTCATATAAAAAGTGCATGCGAGCAAGAGAGATAACTGAGGAAGAAACGCAGTGAGTCGGTACGAGAAAATTCCGTCGAAAAATGGCGCTACTAAAAGTTAAAAATAAGAGGGAAACTGCAACTTGGCGCAGCAGAATAAAAATATTCTTAATCTCTGAAAAAGGTTATTTACACAAAAAAAGACCCGATATCGTTTCAGTTTTAATTAATAAATTAAAAATAATAAAAACTTCCTAGAATTATGTGAAAAGGTTTGAACAATTTATGAGAAATTTATTTATTTACAATTCCAACATTTTCCTGTTTTAATTAGTGAATAAAAATGGATAAAATTGAGGTGAAGGGAAAAA
This sequence comes from Trissolcus basalis, assembly GCA_025266255.1. Classification (NCBI taxonomy): domain Eukaryota; kingdom Metazoa; phylum Arthropoda; class Insecta; order Hymenoptera; family Scelionidae; genus Trissolcus; species Trissolcus basalis. The sequence continues at coordinate 35,003 of JAAMPD010000449.1, read as the reverse complement.
AAAGAGTCTCGAAGGCGAAAAAGTTGTGATTTGCAACTTCATTGAAACGAATCGTAAAACGAATCGTGGGCGTTCCATTACATTTAACCAGCAAACGATGTTCCTTGACGTGCCAATGCGATCGACTTTTTTTTATTATTTATATCTTTGAAGACATTGCGTCGTTTCCAGATTTGTATATTCCGATTCTTTTTATTTTTAATTCCTTTTTCCATATTATTTGATTTTCAAAAGTACATCACCGAAAGGAAAGCATAAGAATGATAGAAATAAATTAAAAAAAAAACCTTGGCAGAAATCGAATCCAACTCTTACATATTCGATGGAGCAAAAATATTTTTCAATTTTCCCCGATAAGTCTCCAGTGATTTTTGCGTCGAGACAAACGTTTAATGGCATATCGCGACTTGTGTTTGTGAGGGAAAATGCAGTGACAGTTATAACGAAACACACAACACTCGAAAATGCTTATTGCGAGAGTGCAACATCGACAGACATTGCTAGTCAATAAATGCAAGACCTGCGGTATAAATATCACAGATCAAATAAGAACATTTGCAACGCTGCTACCGCGATGATATACAGTACCACTGCATTATCATCCGAATGGGAGTACACATTTTAATTTGACGAAATTGCGTGAGAAACAAACGCCCGGATTAATTCGTGATGAAAAAGCTCAACAGTTGATCAGGAAGGTGAAACATGCAGATCAACATTAGTAACAAAACCATTTAAGCAGCGACGCTTAATTTCTCGATTCGCCCCGGTCGTTGTAGACGTGAGACTCCCGGTTGAATAAATAAAAAGTCTTTTTTTCGGTGCACTTCAATTAGCGTAATTAATAGAGTACATGAGTTGAACGAATTTTACGGATAATGACGACTCGGCGAAATTTGTTAATCAGTTATCTAAACAGATTGTTTCAGTTTGTAAAAAGTTGTACCTGTTAAATTTGCAATAGAATTTTCATTATTGCCAAGAAAATCTTCATCAAAAAGTTCGAGCCAAAAAATAATGTATGTGATATACCATATAGAGTATATATGATTGTATCTGGGGAGAATGTATATGCGCAAATCCAAAAAAAATTTTAGATAAATTAAAAAAGAAGATTAGCATTTTTCGTTTGCTTATTTTACTAATTTTTGACACATAACAATTTGACACATGTATAAAAATAATAGATAAATAATAGATATAAAAGTTACTGAATTCTATTTTATTATTCAAATTCGGCTATGTAAAATAGAATGTTTGACGTGTGTTTACTTTTTAGAAACATAACATGTATGAACTATTTATAGAGCGGTCATACATTAATTTTTACTTGGAATCTTTAGGTACATACATACCGCATATATAGCTGCATATATGCCCCAGGTATATTTCGTTTTGCTTAGGTAGTCTTTAGGTCTCGAAAAGGGAAAGAAAAAGTGCAAGGTTGACACGTTTTTCATTGGAATCAAGTGCATTTGTTAGTTCGCTCGTTATTTGCGAAAATTTATTTGTGTTCGATATCGTAGTGCAACGTTTTTTTGTCCCCCTCCATTTTCTGTAACACTGACGAATCCTACAGTGTATATTACCTCGATCGTAAATAAAGTCCGTTGCAATTTTGTACTCAGAATTGACCCTTTTTGTTTGGCACGCATGCTCTCGGACACGCGAAGAATTTCGTTTAACAACTTTGCTCTTTTGGGCAAAAAAAAAAAAAAAAACACGCTGACACGTAAACTTGATGTTCAAATCACGCCCTCTAATTTGTTCCAGCAATTTATTTTTCTTTTGTTTGTTCGAGTTTGTTTTTTGCTTTAAATTTACATTCTTTGAATTTGATAACAACTCGATGTTTCGATTTAGTATCCAAATTTTTCGATATAAAAAGCGAGATGACGTAAAACGACAAAGGTATGATGCATATTTTTAGATGAGAATGAAAATTTTGAAACGCCGGTTAAAATTAATGGATGAGTTTAGTTAGCTATCATTCTTCGTTAAAGTGTCCGAAAATTAATGCAAAAGGTGTAAACCGATGACTAACGTTGGAGATGACGTTGATGGCACGCAATTTAAATGTATCGCGTTGATGGTGTACACGGTTTACCTAATACCTAGCCCGCCATTGTGCTCTGTCGTTATAGGATTAAGAACCCTCCTGTCAAACAAAAACTGAGGGGGATCAAAGAACAAAAAGGAGGAGATATTTTTTTTCTCTAAAGGCGCGACTCCGTAATTGAGAATTTATTCACTTTTTTTATACTCCCTCGTTTTCAGAAAAATGTCATCAGAAGAATCCCTCGTTATTAATAAACGAAGAATGCAAAAGTAAAAGAATGTTTTTAAACATGATCTTGGTTTTTGACTCGTAAAGGTGATGAATTTTTTAATTAAATTAAAATTCGTCCACAATCTATCATTTTAATCTTGCAATTGCTTTTGCATTATTATTCATTTCAGAAAAGTGGAGTAAAAATGTTGTGCCCCTGATTCCGTATAATTTACGTCAATTTCGTGATCTAAAAATCTGAATATTACGCTCGTAGGGAGATGAACGTTCTGTATTTTGGTGCACTGTCGTTTTGTAGACTTTGAGTACGCTTTTCACCCAAAGTTTTAATGTTCTCCTTGTTTTGTGAGTGCCTACCAGCAGAAATACTTCGTCCCGTCTGTTACGTTCTTTTTGTCCAGAAACTTTGTTTTTCGCGAATATTATTTTTTAACTCGACAAAAATTTGCGTCTGATTTGATTGTTCTCGAACAATTGTTCGCGATTTGTTTGATCGAAAAATGGACAATCATTATAGGGCACCTTAATATATTTAAGCTTTACCATTTTTCGACGATTTTTTTTTCAACGGTTTTGATATATAAAGCGAAGTAAATTTAATGATTATGGAATAATTCACTGGAGCGGAGCTTTCATGTTCACTCAATTGCCACGTCAAAATCGTTAAACTCGCAACTCGAATTCAATCGTTCTCGTATATACACGTTAGTCAATGACAAAAACTTAAAATTTATTGAAACATAAGCGTTAATGACGTTTCATTGATGCCGACAAGAGCTCGTAGAAACGAAACGAAATTGACAGTCGACGTCGAGTGCAAAATCACCAGCTAATTGCCAATTAATAAATATCAATCCTGGATATTATTATATAAATTGCTGAATCGTTTCGTTAAAACTGCGCTGTGCATTTAGATTTAAATTTCAACGAAGAACAAAAATTAATGAAAAAGAGTTTGAACAACTTTTGAGACGCTCGCCCATCAACTATTGCTCGTCAATTAAATTCAGCGACTAAATTTCTATCAGGATGAATTTCAAATGAGAAAAAATTGTTCTGCGCTATTTGCACGTGATCGATTCTGTACGGGCATCTTATTATAAGAAAAACGACGGTTGGAAGGCAAAAGGGCGGGAAAAAGAAAGAAGTNAAAAAGAAAAAAAAACACAAGGATTTTTCTCATCTTCTAATAACTCGCTGTGCGACGGCACGAGAATTTTTTTCTCCCAAGTCGCCCTCTCTCGAGAGAAGCAAAAATGCGCGGATAAAGAAATTGAGAATTCAAGCGACGTATCAAATTGAACCATCAACCGTATTAACTAATTTGACTCAGTTTCTTGATCATTTGTTTAATTGACTTTTTTTTCCTCTCGCGAGCTGTTCAGAAAAATGGTGAGTCATGTGCATACGTTCACGCGTCAAAACTTATGTCGAAACTTTCGAAATTCCGTTGTGACACGGCACCCCCTCGAGAATAAGCAATTAGTTACCAAAGATGCATGCAAGTTTGTCGGCGCTGCCTCTCAAATAAGTTCGATAGCTTAGAAAACTGAATAAAAGACAAGGTGTCCAAGAGCAGACGGCAACATTTGTTTAGGAAAAGCAGGTGTGAATTCAATTGGAAGGAAACTGAAAATTGGGCCTGATATATATATATATATATTTTTTTTGGAAAAGTGATTTCCCTTAATGTGAAATTGAGCTTTTTGAAATACACAGATGCTCCAGGAGGGCACGTGCTCCAATGACATATTGCGTGACTGAAACAAAATCTACCTATTCAAATTCATAAGAAGGGCTTGAAAAATTATCTCTGCATGGACAATAGGATAATTGTGACACCGGGATAATTTTTGACGGACTAATTATTATTATTAACAAAATAAAAAAAATGTGTCATGTCGAAAGAGAATATTGTTTCTTGAAGTCTAATAAACAATTGTAAATTTTTAAATATTTTTTTCCGTTTTTCAAAATTTTCTTTAATATTTTCTACGGTGAAGCAAAATGTAATTTTCAAATTATAATTAACTTGGACAAATTTTCAAATAATTATCAGTGATTGATATTAATTTATTCATATAATTATTATTAATAATGATTATATGAAAATTATTAATGTAATAAAACAAATTTGAAAGTCAGCTTAAATTTCTGCCGTCGCAATTACCCCAGTTTTCCTTATATTGCAAACAGAATTGAAAATGAATGAAAAGATTGTGATATTAATTAGTCGAAATACTTGAAATTCATATTTTGTAATTGCCCCTCGACAAATCTTTTTATCGATGAATCGAGTATAATTCATTTGGCATCCCTCGTTCGAGTCACGAAAGAATGTTCAATTTCTTCTGCTGACATACTCTCCGGCTTGCACACTCTGTGACCCAGACAATGCAATTTTTGTGCCGGTTCAGCATTGTTGTTCGAACGTAGCAGGGATCAGTTACGTCGGCGCAAAAACAGGGCCGCGCATCCACTGGAACTCGCCCAAAATATTAGCGTAACCGGGACTTTATTTAACAGCTCACCCTCCTTTCATTGTTTAAAGCTAAGATTTGCACACAAATGTACTGTTGCTATACACCTTCCCCTCGCAAACGTTAACCAATTCTCGTTGCAATATTCGGCCCGAGCGCTCTGCTGCACAGCACATCACCTTTCATAGTCCATAAAAGTGAATGTTCATATTCATAGCATTGGCAAGTTCAATAAAATTAAAAAGCTTCTTCTATTCCATGCAAAACGTTAACAAATTGAACGGCAACTTTTTCTACCCCATATAACTCAAATTAGTTCGGGGTTTTATAATCTCAATCAGATATCAAATATTATTTTATTTAATTTCACAAAAGAGATCTTTCAATTGGTAAAAAAAGATTGTTTGTTAAAAACGTTCCATCCGGCGGAACAAATTTTGCAGAACGGTGATGAACGAATGATCTCGAGTCAATAAGTAATCACTTTGCAATTTGCAGGAGAGTAAGACAATTTGAACAATATAAGACGGAGAATCGACTTTCAAGGGTTTCCCCCGGACTTGAACGTTCTGAAAGCAAACGTTTGTTCGCCATAATCGCCGCGCGGATTTTCAGCTTTAGAATTGATATCTTTATCGTGCTGATTTTTTTTCTCGCGATCGACACTTTACTCTTGGACAATTAAAAAATACTTTGTGACTGAACGGACAATCGAGTTGGTGTCGACGGTTTCCATTAACTCTGAGTTTTCTTTTTAATACTTGATCACAATTTTTTACCTCGGTTGAATTTCACAGAAAGAAAAATGTTGACATTTTATTTTAATATTAATACCTTGACATTTCAGTTGTATTTATTTCTTGTAACTGGAAATTTAATAAACTCAATAAAATGTGAATTAATAAATAAATCTTATTTTTTGTCATGGAATTGAAGTAAAATTGAACGTTTGATTTTTCTGTTGCAGATTTAGCGATAAGAGTGTGTGATAAAAGGCGCATAAATATCGCATTCGGGGAGAAGAATCGAAGGATCTGGAGGACGGACGTCGCCTACCCGGTGATATACAACTGGGTGACGTCGCTGATGTCCGCAACGAGTCCTGCTCCGAAAAGGTGCTCTGCTCCTCGACTTGGAACTGGCAACACTAAGTCACCCTTCAAGTCGTTGTTCGGATCAAGGTGTGATCGAATCCGTAGGAACGCCATTTCATTGTCACTATCTCATCTCCAGTGGCTTCCGTACCTAAACCACTGCTACGTTCGACACCCCTCGAATGTCTTCGCACATCCAAAAGTCGTGTGTGGTAAGGATGCTTCATTTTTTTCTCTCATCCAATATCAAATTCATTTTTCACCTAAAAAGAGAAAATCATTTGATTATTATTTCCCGATTTTTATCAGTCCCTTCTTTTCTTCGAGCGATGCTTTCACAGCCCGAGTGGAAATGTGAAAAAAAAAAAAAAAAAGAAATACAGAAGATTGTAAACAAATCTTTAGGACCTTTTAAACTTCTGTCAAACTTCTGCGTCGCAAAGTTTTATAGAGGTTTCCGAGCTCGAGTGTACAACCAAACTTACCAAGCAAGACGTTTGTAGTTAATTCGTTGCAGCAACATTCTGGTAATGAAAATCCAATTAGCGTCCCGGTATCGAGACAAAATTGATTACAGTATTCAGTTCATGTTTTCATATCAATGCAAATCAATCAATCTTCGGGTTTTTATTTCGTCGCTGCAAAATTCAATCAGGTTGTTTCTTTTTTCTGTTCAACTTTTTTTTTCCTTTTGCTCCTTGGTATCTCATTTGATCGAACCGGGTTATAAAAATGGCCGGAAATAGAATGTTATAAAGTTGACAATCATCAATTATTTTGGACAAAAAATAAATACAAAGTGGAGACGTCAAAATTGCTTTAGTGCTTTATGAAAACTTCAGGTCAAAAGACCAAGGATAAAAGTTCTTAAGAGGAAGCAGAAAGAGATAAGGGGGAGGATGGAAGGAGAAAACAGTGTCGCGAAACATGCACAAAGTTGTCGACAGTAAAGCTGCGAGTTTGTGCCTGTACAATGCCGGAATAATAAATACCCACGACTTGAAATTTTAAGTAAGACAGATATATTTAAAAGAGCTCGCAGATCTGCTCTGCATTAATTATTTATCTTTTATCCCAACCAACTTTTCATGTTTTAAAAACTCGCTGGCGAAACCGGTTGGAAATTCAATTTCAAAGCATGCCAACGTCTTTGTGACTGTCAAATTGTTTCAAATTGATAACAACAAAAATCGCACCATAATAAATTGTATCTGTATAAGACGCACCATGTATTTTACATCCGCAAGCTCGGTGTGCATCCTGAGAAATGCAGCTTCCAGCACGGTCGATAACCGTGAAATCTACGTAGTTGTACGATCCGACTACTGTACTTGTAACTTGATTCTGCGGTATTTTATATTGTGCGGTTTTCTGATATTGTATTTTCAGTTATACCATTACCTAGCCAGGAAGTTGGACTGTACAACGTACCGCTTTTTATCGTTATTCAATGGCATTGCAAAGTTGTACGATATTAAATAGAAGGATTATGCCTTCAGAAATAAGGCTCGCTCCAATAATACTGAGATGTCCTTTTATATACCATACCAAGACGAAGGACACGAAAATTCTTATTCCTCGCAGAACGCTCCGTTAAATGGATGGTTACATTTTTTGTTTGAAAAAAAAAAAACGAATCCGGGGTTCGAATACATTCTGACGGCATCTTTTTTTAAATTCAAAAGAACTTTTAATTTCTTCCTTTTCATCTGCATTTTGTGGATCTTGATAAACATTTGTGTTTTAATTCACCTGGAATAGTCACTTGGTTGACCCGCAGAGTGAGCGTGACTAATGAATTTTTATTATTCATCCAGCTTGATTGATGAATCCCATTGATAGATAAAGCGAAAGCTCAAAGGCCTAATTTTTAGTTCGAAAACTGTCAGTGCTTGTTAATGCTGGAGAAAAGATCGATAATCCAAAAACCACCGGCGCCGTGTGTGGGACGTGAGCTGCATGTAAATCCATTTTGACCTATATCTGTAAATTTGGTGAACGTTATTCATCATAATGGCGGGACCCAATTAATCGTAACAAAAATACATTATTTAACAACCGAAAAAAGGAACAAATAAAAAAAAGGGATGCATAATTGAATCTGAACTATTCTTGGCAAATGCAATTATAAGACAGGAAAAACTAAACTATTCTAAGCTTTTCTTTTGTATTTTCGTTTTGTGGACTGGTATTAGTGGAGTTTGGAAAAACTTGGCGCTGAGTAGATTTTTATAACTACGGAATATGGCGTGGAAATGATATTCGCCATGGCACTCAAATGGGATTCATTCGATTCATTATACCTGTCCGATGAAAAACGTGTATTTAATGAAACGTTTTTTTGAGGCCGTTAAAAAAGTGGCGACTTTGGCAGCCGGTTCTGTTAATTAAACGATTCTGTTATTATTCATTCGGAATTGAATGCTCGCGATATCTCGAGGTGAAATTTATTATAATTAGAATTGCGCAAAGGAAATGAAGATGTGCGTAAGCCTCTTGATGGCGAGGCGGTTATATCATTTCCCTAGATCCCACATCAATTCCCCAGATATTTTCTGTTTTCCAGTAGCTCCTCTTGGAATAACGAAATTTATGTCTTCAATTTCCGCATCAGAACAAAACCTTCGCGATTAAGAGAGAGAGAGAATGAATTAGAAATTCTTTGACAGATGCGCGAGAGTTATTTCGTGTTTCAAGCTGGCATTGGTTTTTGGTAAACAACCACGTCGGGATGTATAAGACCACGAACGATTTCTCAGTTCGTGCCCTGCACAACTAGTTTTCGCTATTGTCATAATTATCGCAGCATTAAAACTCAGCCGCAAGAAAACACCGCGCCAAATACAATTTCATTTTGCTCTGATCCCCGAGCTTTTGTCTGACGCCAATGAACAGTGAAGTAAAAAAGCTTGCCATTCAATTCGTATCGGATTAATCCGACGGAATTTCAATGTATTTTTGTGATTTCTGAATATAAAACAAAACTCTTTTGTTTAGATTAAAAAAGAGAGTTGTTCAAAAGAGAGTCGGCAACAAAAAAATCTGTCAAACAAGAACGGGTTTGAAAACTTAATCCAAATTCACGTTTCAAGTTAATTAAAAAACACTCCAAAAAACAGGTTAACATTTGTATTATTCGAGCGAGCGTGTTGTTTGTTGAAAGATAATTTTTAACGTCAAATGATTTTGTCGTTTGATAGGTGATTGAAATATAGCAGTGAAAAATGCGTGAGATTATAGGAAGACCTTTTCTCAGAATGTGTCAAACGCGGAGTTTGCATAATGAATTCAGGCGTCAGTGTGAGCTTTTCTCGTCTGTGTGTTCCCGGAGAGAGACAATCTTCATGTGTAAATCACGCTCAAATTCAAACTCCAATAAACAACCATTGTCTTGAATGCATTTGACGTCAGACTTCACTGATAAAAGATCCTCAAATCCTCTAGAAATGAACGAATCTTCAGTATTCATCATTATTACCAGATAGTCATAATCGAGAGAGAAAAAAAGGCATATCTAATCTACGAATATGATTGGTGATTAATTTATACAAAAGGACTCTTTTCCATTTCGCTGAAAGAAGCCTAATTAATGCGCCTGGCGAAATGATAAAAATAATGAAGTTCAAAACAGCTCTTTCGACAGATGGAAGAAAATACCTCGTATAAATAATTTTGCACCCGATTACTCGGTACTAATAATATCCATCGATTTTATTCACCCTGTTGATTTTTGCTTTTCCTCTTCTTGTTCCATTTTGATATCCATTCACGAACTTGATGTCAAGCAATGTTACCTGTTTTACATTGTATTCCACGTTTATTGTGTGACGTAATCAAAAGCACAATAGCGATGTTTACACGCGAATTGCCGCGTTGAGTTTGCGAATAAATTTGAAGAATGTGAATGGTATCATCTGGAGCCACCATCAAATCTCAAACGCGCTATATAGTCGAGCTTTGCGGCTTCCTTCGTCGATAAATACTCATTTCCTTATTCCTGATGTTATTAATTTCCCGACGCAGAATATTACGCGGACCTGCAAAATTATAGTCATACGTTATAATTAAAATCACTGTTCCATTGAGTACTAATTGGTTTCAACATTTTCTTTTTCCATTTCGTCGTCACTTCCCGTCAACCTTTTTCGCAATTTGATATTAAATTATAACTCAGATCGAATGAGATTTCCCGCATGGGCAAAAATATATTCCTAATTATTGTATTTCATATTTACTTAATATTTTAATACAGCTTTTATCGGAAAAAATTGATTTCATACGTAAATAGATTATATAATTCACGTTTATTTTAAATAATATTTTTGTTCACGTGGGTTAAAAAGTACAATATACAATTTTTGTTAATCAGATAAGTTAAAAATGAAATGAATCAACGAAATATATCTAATATCCATCTGAAATTGTTATATACTAAAACTTTGATCATGATTGATATTATTTACCGAAAGCGCACAAGGGCAAGTTGAAGGTACATCTATAAAACAATTATTGAATGTCTCAAATACCAAGCTGAACTTAAAATCTCTCAGGTCTTATATCGACTGAAATATTGTCCGTGTCTCATCGTCCGGGTACATGTTTCTGCTTGAAAAATATTCGCTTGTGTTTTTCATCCCCGTTTTGTCTGTAAGCCTCTGCAGAAATTAACTTTGTAGTCCGTCGTAATGTAAGCCTTGTTGCTTTATTTATATTATAAAGAAAATTTCCGCCTCCTATCGATCTGGATGCGCGTCTTTGCCACGGCAACTTTTCCTGATACACTCGACACTAAATAAACTTCTTCTGCCAAACATTCTCTTCTTCCCATGCGATTCACGTTTCCGATGATAAATTGATCCTAATAGCATCAGTGCTGGGAAAAACAACAACAAAATGTTCATTTCAAAAGTCAAAACATATTCGACAAAAATAATTGCAATAATCTCATTCTTGCAAAACCAAACAAAAATCAGTTCAACAGTTTAATTATTTTTTTCTTATCTGAAAAATTGTAAAAATTGAGGACTTACTGTAAAGGAAAAATTGTTACCAATTTTGTGTGAATAAACTGGTTTGAAGTTTCGGACGAATTTGAATCGGACGAGTTTGGCGCGCTCGCCGGATGAATCATCGGCGTAGGCCGGCAGATGTCGTTACGGCTCGCAGGTCGGTGTGTTGACATCAAAATTGGCTTAGTTTCGATAAGTTTGGACAAATTGAAAGTTTTTTTTTCGGAGTTTGTCAAGCGCCCGAGTGGGTCCGGGCGTTTTGTTGATGCCTCGCGACTGAATTGTTTGCGGCGAGCTTGGAATCAGAGCCGGGCCCTGTGCGCGCTAAATGTTGCCGTCAAAAACAGTCGTGTTTACGGCATGCGAAGGGTCGCCAATTGATGAGCGTACACAATCAACAACGAAAACATGATAAATCAGGAGTCGACGAATGACCCGGGCAATACGCTTCGTCGCGACTTCTTCCGGGATGGCTCGCCCATCTTCGTATTATGCGAGGTTAGTCGCCGCGAGAGCTCGTTTACTGCAACCAATTGATCGAGTTTGTTGTGTGCGTGAGAAGCGCGTATCCATGTATGTACGTGCCAAATTACACGTACGAAACAGCGCTCGGTCTGTGCCTTCCTTCCCGATCTCTCTTGTTCATTTGACCACACTTTTGAGATCGTGTCAATCTTCCTTGTACAACTGCATACGCTTTTTCTCACCCAATCAAACGGCGCAATTTTTAGGTTATAATCGCGACTGTTTATAACCTAATAACAATTTTTGCAACTCCTCAATCAACACATAACCTGCCTCCAGACCGTTTTTTTTATTTATCTCCCATTCCCTTTGTCCCGTTTTTTTACATCTGTTGTATTTACCTTTTTGCTTTTCAAATATTGTGAACGTTTTTTATTTGTTTCATTGTTTACAAGTACTTTAACAGATGGTTTCGTTTGTTATCAAAAGGTGTACATTTTTGCAATCTCTATTTTGCGACATTGTCCATCATCCAATTGTCGATTTTTTATTTTCCGTTTTAAAAATAAATATTTAGTTTTTTAAATTGATCTTTCTCCATTCATAATTATCTTCATTCAAAGTCATACATTGTTTAGAAGAAAATAAAAATTTGAATTGCTTAGAATGTTTAGAATTAGGATTGTAATGACATTTGCGATTTGCTCGCTTTTTTAAATCTCCCAATTGAAATTAACAATAAAAATGAAATATTATAAATTACATATTTGATTTTTTCATTCCAATAAAAAAAATGCCAATTCAACGTTTTGCAATTCTATAAGCATATAGAAGTGAAAACTTTAAAAACATTATTGTTTTCACTGATTTTCCAAAGATAACTAAATATTGAATTTGAATATTTGATTGCAACCAAAAAAGTGTATTGACATTTTTTACTCATTCTATGTTTTATCATGCAAAAAATTTTTATGAAAGTTGATTATTTGATCGTCTTGTTGGAATATAAATGAATAAATATAACGTTTCATTCATGGTAATTATTCATAATACTCGATATAATTCGTTTAATATTCCTCATTTGTAAAGTTTTTATACATGTTGCATAATCAAACATCAGTCAGTTTAATTATCCACCTACAAACATTTTCGCAGAATCTTTGTTATTTTATTTATATCCAAAGTTTGCCGTTCCTGGATTCCAGTTTGGCTAAAACATTATGTGATAAATCCCAATGTAAATTATAGATACAATTTAGTATAATACAAAACATAATTTAAAAACATCAACTAAGTAAACACAGAGAGAGAAACAGTTTTAGATAAAGAGCATAAAAACAAATTAATTTGTTTTTACATTAACGAAACCAATGGAAACTGAACAACTAATTATTTGCCCTATACTTGTTATTGTTGAAATACAAGAGAAATAAAAGATTGTATAATTGTTTATCATGATTATGGTTTCTTTTGATCAACGATTAATATGACATTCAAATTGTGTTGTAAATCTTTGCTTCCCATTACGGAAGGGATTTTATAAAAGAAGAACATCAAAAACGCTCGAAACTTTTCATTAAATAGATTGTATTTTTCTATCGCAAGCTAAGATCGTTCGTGAAATTTTGCCATTGTGCTGACTTGTACTGTACTTCCGTTCGATTCTGCATTGTATTTCGCGATGTTCAACAAAATAAATTTTCTTTTATATTTTTGAATGAGGAAATTACTTTTCATGAAATTGTTACAGTCACCCCCTTGTCTGCTCTCTCTGGTAGATTCATTTTTTTTTAAATACAGTTTGTTAAAATGATATGATATCATATAACTCTGATTCTCATTTTATCTGATGATTTTTATTTTCCAGGGGCTTGAAGCAACATTGAGTGACAGCAAAAAGAAATACGGCGACAAGGTTAATACACTTCTGTCTGCCTGGGAGCACGTCACTAATTTCATTCCAACAGCGTCCCCAGAAGCAACCCAGTCTCTTATAGAATGGGCCTACAAGTAAGTACACCTCTAAAATGCCAAAATTAATCGCCTGAAATATCATTTTGTTATTTAAAAAAAATCATCTTGTTGCTTCTTTTTAGGTCATTGGAATCCAAAAAATAAAAAAAACACAAGAGACCCTCTTTTTTAAAAAATATAGTCGTTTCTTAATACACTTAAAGATAAAAGTAAATTTGATTGGAAATTCTTGCACAAGTCTTGAGAGCTGAAACATTTTCTAGATACCACTTAAACGCGGGTGCTACGCTGTTTGAATAATTCCAAACAATTTTTGTTCGACGTTATTAGCATTGCGCCATAAAAATCCAATATTTTGCGATGTGATACTTTATTGAGTCGAACGCTTGTGTTTCGCATAAATTTGCATTATCGAAGACAATCCCATTGAACTTTTTGATATCACGTTATTCATTTGGTAAAATTTAACTAATCCGATTCACCCAGTTTGTAATCGTTTTTGCTCTCCCTTCCGCTGTTCGGGAATAAACTTTATTTATATGATTTGTAGCGAAAAAGCTATTCTTTCGCTGATAAAATTTGTTAAATAATCCTTAAACATTATGAGGTTTTTTTTTGTTACGTCAACTTGTATCATTGTAATTTTATAAATAGTAATAATGAATTGTGTGTTTTAAGGCACACTCTGACACTGGTTTTGCGTGGGGAATGGCCAAAATTGACTCCAGCAACGCGGACGCATCTCTGCGTCACTTTGCAGAGGTGCGCGCAGTGCCTGTCACAGCATCCTGCTGCACCCAAGTGTTCATCTTTGATATCCTTGGTGAACAATCCCTGGGCGAATGCCGGCCTTGATTTGATTCTGAATGGCCAGCCTGACGAGAAACATGAAGAGGGTAAAATTTGTTTTCTTGATGAAAAACAAGGGGAGAGAAGGACCAAAAATAGAACAGTGCAAATCGAAAATAAATATATCACTTTACAAATTCGAGTTGAATGCTGAAGTCATTTATGATTGATAGACATTTATCTCCCACGAGTAGAGTTGTCTAAATAAAGAAAGTTGGAGAAGAGGATCGATCAAATTGAATATGAAAGTGACGTTTTGAATTTCAGAGTTTTGCTGTTCGGAAAAGGGTGAACTGCTGACGATGAGGCTGAAGATACTTTGCGAGGACCGCTGCGAGGACATAGCGGTGAACCTCGCTGCTGCATGTGTCAGAACGTTGAGAAGGAGCGAGGGACTGCGTTCTGTTTCTAACATTCACGACATCGAGTACATGATTGATGTCTACATTGTTCTCTTATACAAATTAAAACGCACGCAAGACATATTCGCTCAAGTACGTTGCAATGCAATAAACAATTTGCGAACTGTCGCGCAGTGTCTTTGGTATATGTTAATAACTTGGCGAAATTTCAGTTAAACTTGATGGACCTGAACGAAGGGCTTGAACTGGTGCAAAGGCTAAGCGGACAAAAGCCAACAAAATACGGACCGGCGCGAGTTTGGCGGAACTCGACGAAGGCGGCCGAATTAGTTGCTCAGTACCTCGTGACCGCCGGGATGATTCGGCCAATCGCCGAGACCGGCGTGAACACTCTGGAGGAAATACTTAACTCCTGGGCGCTGTTGCACGCAAAATTAAAAGACGTCTCACCCACGTTACCTGGAATGATTAGAAAATTAATTGAACAAGCCGAAAGTGCTCAACATATTTATATCTTTTGCGGCGTCTTAACGAAACACGTAAGTATCAACCAACCATCAAATTCAATTTACAACTTGACTCATTTGATTATTATTACAATGCAAAACTTTGTGACTTGCAGTTTGGAGACAGTGTGAAGCCTTTGGTGATCGAACTTTATATCCGAGCTCTGACGACGGACATGAACGAACTCGAAAGTCAGAAGGCGAATTCCGACAAGGAGAAAGTGCGGGAGACGGCGAAACGTTTGAGTCAGCAGTTTCTCAAATTATCAGACGTCTTGGTGGACAATGTGGGCATCGCTCGGGAGTGTGTGCTAACGGCGTTCTCGTTGCACCCGACGCAGGCGTGTTTCGATAGGATCAAAGAATTCGCCATAGCTTGCGGCAAGCTGAAGGAAAACGGTGACATGCCGGAAGAGAAGTCTGCCGAGGCGAGCGAGGAGAACCAAAAGAAGAACGAGTCGGAGTCTGTGGCACCAGTAGTCTGGCCCAGCAAGGGCTTTGAATTTTCGAATAATTTCAACAAGCGGACAGATCCGCTGCTAAAGAGACTGCTGTCGTCGCCGACAAAGAAGGACGGGGATAAGTGCAATGAGTCTGCGGAGCAGCCAAAAGTCATGGACGATTTGTATTTCAAAGAAAGCAACGAGGACACGAAGAAACATGAGAATGTGGAGCGGACTTTGGACGCACTAATCCTGATCCAAGGAGACGCTGTGACAAGCTCGGCGAATTACGACGAGAAGTCTGTGCCAAACCAAGTTTTGGATGCAGAGAAGCTTGGATTGTCGACTCAGTTGTGCGACGATCTCGCGGTCGTTTTAAACAGTCCGCGCTACCATATGTTGAGCTGGGTACTCGACTGGAAGGAGTTGAACAATCTTTGCGAGCGATACTTGGAGAACGCCGAGGAGATGCGCAGCACAAACAAGGAACTCAAGCACTTGAACATCGATTACGCTCAATTTAAAGACTGGCCTTCTGACGATGATACTAAGGATGTTTTCTTCGGGATTGAAAAAGGATATGAGCAGTGGGTGGATCTGCCTTCAGACAACTCTGAACAGTACGGCAGTTTTCAGCCTGCCGGAAATTACAAACGGACGTCAGCACGAAGGAGTCTCGACGACAGTTCCGACTCTGACAGCGGTAGTGTGATGCCCGCAAGACGTCCGGGCAGGTTGCGCAAGTCACACAGACTCGAGTCTTCCGAGAGCGATTACGACAGTGCAGAGCCGAAGAGTAAACGATACAGAAAGAGGAAGACTTCAGTTTTGAGTGACGATAGCGACGACATGAACACACAGGACAGCCAGACCGACAGTCTTGGAAGCGACGGTTGTCGGCCCAAACCCAAGAAAACCGAGGACGGCCTCAAGAAGCGAACGAAAACGAAGAAGCGCACCGAACCGGTCTCGCACTTCCACGTGCTTGTCAATGACAACATTCGAAATGCCATGGAAGACGACAGCGAGTCCGACGTGAGCAACAGCGACGTGATTACTCTGTTCTCCGCGGATCTTGATGAGAACAAGAGGGAAACGATTAAAGCCTCGGCTTATACAGCCGCTGCCCCGCTGATTATAACGGAGAAACGTTCGGACCCGGCAGTGCTCAAGTCGCTGAGAATGTTCCGGCCGCAGAACGCGAAGAAACCCAAGCGGATGCACGCACTGCCGGTCAAGCAGAACGAGAACAACAATTCTGGCGAGGCTCCAACGACACCGACCAAATTCGCCCCGATTATGAGCAACTTGAACCTGAACCCAAAGATTGTGCTGACTCGGGATGACGAGATTGATAAGAAGATCGGTCATACGAAGAAGCAACAACACTTTGCAACAGGCGACATCAGCAACAAAATTCTGAACATTCAGAAGAGCATGAGTTACCAGAAACAGAAAGGCGGTGCTAAAGGCTCGAAGAGGAACGTCAAAGGAGGAATGCGTAAGAACAAATTCGACCTCCTCGCTCGGGCTGTCTCGGATTCGGATATCTTGGCGAAGAATGTCCCTGGGATGAATTCGTTAGACATGATGGTACCGCCGAGAATGCAGTCGACGGTCAATGTGGTTCAGCTGTCAAGGAACATCGTACAGAGTCCGAACAACGGGAACCGAACAATCGTAAGCGCTGCGTCGAATATAGGAGCTGTTGGAACGGTCGCAACACAGTTGCCTGGCACGCCATCTTCGGGAGGCCACGACAGCGGGGTTGGAATGAGTCCGGCGGGACAGACGTCGTCTTCAATTCACGACGTGAACGAGGAAGCGAATCAGCTCGCCGATGCCTCACCAACGGATTCCAATAATACTTCGAACTTGGAGGCAGACAGCCCCAGGACATCTCGTCAAGGGAACCGTAGTCAGTCTCCCTCGGACTCGGCCTCGCCTTCTGCAAACGCAACTTCCATTTCCATGGTCAATGATCAGATTCAGATCGTTTGTAAGCCATACGGTACTTATCAGATTAGGCCCATCACTGCTGGAACTAGGAACGTTCTGACGTTGCAGAATATTGAGGAAGGTTTCCCGAGGCAGGTGCAGCAGCAGGGACAGAGCAACACTTTCGAACGTTTGACCCCGATCAAGAACATGACCCAGAACACTGGACTGCCGAAATTTCAGCACGCTTTTGGAAAGACTATTTATACCCCGACGACAGACACTACGACTATCGCCGTTGCTTCGACAACGGATACTGTTGCTCAGAACAAAACGAACAGCATGACCAAGACCGCGCAGACCACTCAGGCGTCCACGGGAATCGTTCAGTCCATCTCGAACAGTATACCAAACATCCAAGTCGCCGGTAACAGACAGATTCTGGGAATCGTTCAGAGTTCCTCGGCGGGCACGAATGTTGCCACGCCTGCCGCCAGTCAGACGCTCACGCAGCTCGTCCAAACCATGCACAACTCCTCCTCCCCGGGTGTCATCTACACGCACAAGTTATCAACAACGAACCCTAGCCAGTTGAATATCATCCAAGCCAACTCCGCTGTCGCTGGAAATCGTACGCCAGTCGTCAAGCTGAACATCATTCGAACTCCCTTAAGACAGCAGCTGAGCGCTGCTGTCTCTGTTCTTACAGCCCCGCGATTGCAGCAACCTGCACAGCCACAGGCCCAACCTGCGCAGAGTCCGCAACAGTCCAACGTGAGTCCGACCGCGGCCCTTCTTAACGCTCCAATCGAAGTTCCTAATCAAGTGAGCTCGACGACTCTGGAGCAACTAAGAGAATTCGAGAGTGTTTTGGAGCAGGTGAAAGAGCGCAGCACCATTCAGCCCCAGACTTCGACTACCACTCAAACCCAGACTGCACAGTCACCTGCGCCCAAACAGCCGGCCACGATGGCGCAACCTCTGATCATTCCGTCGCAGTCGTCCAACACCGAGTTCGCCAGCAACGGCAACACCGTGGCATTCCAGCAGCAGGAAGGCTCGCAACTTTTCCAGCAAAAGGTGTCGCTCGCCTACGTGAATCAGACGGACCAAAAGATCAGCAACTCAGCGCCAGTTGTTGTTGTCACGAGCTACTGTCAACCGTCTGCTTCACCCGCGCTGAGCGTCACTTCGCAGAGCTCCTCCAGTCCCTGCGTCACCCCTGCACCCGCGGCTGCACCATCTGCTGGCAAAACAACGCCAGCTCCTTCGCCAAAGGCTGCGAAAAAGGCGACCCCGAAAACTGTTAAGACCAGTGCAACCAATACGTCAAAAGTATCCCCGATCGCGAAACCGCAGCAGAAACCGCAGGAAGACGAGCAAACTACCCAGAGAATATTCGCCATTTTGACAGAGTACGCGGAGCAGCTGAGAAATTCGCCGGATCTCAACAACAAACCGGCCCCCAGGCGGCGGTCCAACCCGCCCACTAATCCAAGTCAAAGTTCAAAGAGAAAAAAGTCTGGGTCCGGCAAGACGAAACCCTCGGGCCAGCAGAGCTCGGAACTTAGTCCCAGTGCGGACGACTTGGGCAGGACAATGGGCAGCGAGGATTCTTCCAGTGGCGTGGCTCACGTGCAGGATAGCAGTCCCGCGGCCTTCTCCGCGCCCGAAGAACCGAGCTCGGGTAACAACAACGATACCCCTCCCGAGTCCAGGACCGATTCCAACGACGACTCGGACTCAAACGCCAAGCAGCGCAGAAATGTTATCTTTCCAGCTGAACAAAGCACGGTTCCTCCTAGAGCTGTTATTGTCCAGGAAGCTGTGCAGGCTGCCACTGTGAGCGAGGCCCTTGCCTCGGTCACCGGCAAGATGACCAGCACCACTGTCCTGGTTTCCGGTCCCAATTATCTCGTCCCGATGAACCTCATGAAGAGCGGCCATCAGTTCACGATTGTCTCCGGAGGCTCGAAGCTCCTCACCACCGGTCCCGTGACCGTCAGATCGACTGGGGCGAGCAGCGTGCCGAACACGTTGGTGCTCCAATCGTTCCTCAATCAAGGCAACAAGATCATCTCTCAGCCCGCCCAAGTCAAGCAGGTGAAACTGCCGTCGTTGCAAAATCTGCCGACGACAACCCAGTCCATCGTCTTGCCTCAGACAAATGCCAGCCAGTTTAGCGACGAGGCAGACAAAGCTTCCACCGAATCGAAACCTGATTCCAACCTCACGACCGAAGCCCCGACTTCCAACGCGATCTTAGTGAACAAGACCCAGACCATCGGCATCATTCCAAGAAACGTCTCTGAAGACAGCCAGCAGATCTGCGGTGTCATTACCAGTAACCCGAACTTGACCCTGCCCACAAGAATTTTCAACTCGTCGATCGCAAAACTCGGTACGAATGCTCAAATTAAGAGCGAGAATGTTGTCTGTCTGACGACGAGTGCCACCGGAGCTTCGACAAATGATAAGAGAATTGTCGAGGCTAAGGAGAAACGGCTGCCTGCCACGGCCATCGCCTTGGCATTCACCACGCAGACCGAAACTGTTAACAACAATCAACAGAAGGATGTTAAGGACAACAACAGCGATGCCATGTCCGATAAGGTCACGACCAAAGTGACCAAGAGGAAGCCCGAGGAACTTGCGAATTCTGCCCCGCTGCATTCTAACGCGAAAATTGGTAAGACTTAGCATTGGCTGACACCACGTTGGTTTTCAACACCGGGTATCCACCTTTTTTGTGTTTCTCGCACAACCGTTTGTTTTGCCCGTTCACGCATTGTGCGAACAAATTTTTTCGTTCGTAGACACCACACTAGTTGTCGTAATTTCATGCCCATCATTCAGTCCTGTTGCACTCAGATTTTTGTCTGCCTGGTCAGTATTTTATTCGAAATTATGTTTCTCGGTGCAGTCTTTTTTTGTGTACATAGATTACGGTTCCTGTATTTAGAATGTAAATTAGGACAAACGAGAGGACGTATTTTTGTTACGTGCGTGTAAATAGAGATTGATCAACCTTTCTAGTCAATTTCATTTGATTCTGATCAATTGCAAATAATCTTACATATTGAGATGAATATTCCTACATAGAGATAGGCATACAATTTTTTATTATATAGTTTAATGTAATGTATAAAGGCAAAGGTTTCAAAAACTCCGCCTTCGATTTAGACAATTGGAGTTTGGTCAAGATCCGATAGGGAAAAACACTGTTCCAGAAAAATAATTTCATATTGAAAAACATAATTTTTCTTTTATCACAAAAACAAATTTTCGGAGCACCTTCTGTTGTATTATTTTGTAAAACGTGTGTGTTGTGATTCAGAGTTATTATGTAAGCTGCATTTTTGTTTTACCAGAACATATTAATCAAGTAACAACAGTTTATCATCATGTTCTTCTATTTGGAGATGATTTTAATCATTTTGAAATCTTTATGAATGGAAATCCACGAAAAGGACTCTTGTAATATAAATCTAAATGTGCAATTGGGAGGAACATTTCTGATAAATTGATGACACTTGAAAATTCTGTTTTGTAACACATTTATTAATTTTTTTCCTTACAACATCGTCATATTCTCGCACACATCCATGAGATTGTACACTTTTGAGACTATGCGAGACAAAATTTATGTTCTATTTTATGCTTATGCATATATTTATGTGTATCATTTGTGTACGAAACTTCATTTATTTATTATTTAGTTGTACATTAACAAATTAAACTTATACATTCAGAAGTTTAGTAGCAAAAATTTAGGAGTTGCAATGTAATATGTTTATATTCAACACAGCATGAGTGTTCTGCTGTGTGAATTAAATCTCGACGTGTAAAATTTACTTTAATCAGTACCTATATAGATATTGTATTTGTTTTATATTTGTAGATAATTTTGAAAATTGTTAATCATATCACATTTGATAAATAAATATAGTGTATAAAAGATGAATGTTACAGGTTTTTTATGTACTGTTATATAAGAAATGTAAAAAGGTCTTAGTTAAGGATAATGGAGTCTTCCTTATAAATCCTTTTTTAATTAGCAACTTAAAAAATAGAGACAATTATACATTTCTTAAAATTAAGTAATTAACAACTGAATCGTTTTATTTCCTTTTTGTTTATTAACTTCATTAAAAAAATAATAAATCATGATTATGAGAATGATATGTATTATCCAATTAGTCCAATTAATGTTTCACCTAAAATTTTTGCATGTCCCAAATAATCAGAATAGTGTAACTTTTGCATTTGAAATTAAGCTACTGAAACAAAATGATTGAAACATAAAAATTCATGATTAATTATCAACCTTTTGTTTTATTGTGTATTTCACCATCATCACAAATCTTTCCATACTTTCTTTGTTATTTTTCATCACTGATTACCATGTATTGTAACTAATTTGATTCAATTTGTAAAATTCAATCTAGTTCAACATTGTCGTCAGAATATGATTCTAATTCCTGTACTTTTAATTGCAGACACAATCACATTGGCAAGCAAACAATCCATAACCCTGGAGAATTCCACGCCATTTCTGCCATCTAGTGATTTGAAATCTTCGACGACCCCGGACGGCACATCCCGCCAATTGGAGCCCATCGACAGTAGTTGCAAAGTAGGAAACGGCGTTCTCTGTGGCAACGCTCGTTTACAGGAAGCCTGGGAGCCGGAACGAAAGTCGTCCCCAGAAACACCCTGGAGGTACGACGCCGCTTCCACGACCTCTCTGAACATGGAGCCACTGAAAGCATTCTCCAGAGAATCGTCCGACAGTACCGACAACGTGCTGCAGATCATGAACAAAAGCCAAACGAGCGAGATGGGTGGCCCCCACACGTATCAGGCGAAAAAGTATTTTCTGAACAACTCCCTGGAGCCGTTCCAACAGTATTCTAACAAGTCTCACGCCGGGGCTAAGAGCCAGGTGAACCTTCGCTTGGATCGAGAATTGTTACAGCAGAGAATGGAGCGCAAGGCAGCCGCGATGGAACGCGAGCTGCGCTTACAGAAGAGTTTGTCGGAAGAGTGCGAGGACTTGGGCGTGGACGAGCCGAGCACCAGCGACCTGTTTCCCGAGGCCGACCTGCTGTTCGACCCCAATCACTCGCCCTCGTTCGACCACTCGTCGCAGGACGCGACTTGCAGTCAGTCGCTTGGTTTGAAGTCCTACGGGTCTTACAATTTCCGGTCGCAGGATTCCTCGAGCGGCAGCAGGGACAACAGCCCGAACGAACGGCGAAAGAGTCAGATGGCGCAGCGGACGCGCACCCTTAAGGACACCGCGAAGCGGGCTAAGAAAATTGACGAATCCGCCGCGAGTCCTGCCAAGAGGATGCATTTGAATTACGACCAGCTGAGCCAGGACTCGAGCGACGCTTCGAGGCTGTCCCCTACGGGGAACCTCGACGGTGAGGTGAAGGTCAAAAGGACACCCAGCAGCAGTGTATCCAGCGTGAAATTGGAACTGGAGGTGGACTCAGAGGGCGCTGTCAATGTTAATAACGTGGCCAGCTCGGACGAGAGTTTTACCCTTCTAGGTGGCAGCAGTGCGGATGTGACAATTCCTTCGCCCCTCTCACCGATCGCCGGACCTCTTCTTTCGACGCACAAGTATACCTATTCGAACAAAAAACGGAGAGTTAAGAAGATCCCCAGGTCGGACTACATCGCTTGGGACAGCCCGGTCTCTGAGCGCACCAGATCCAGCAGCGAGGACGAGGACTCGAGTCTCGGCGAGGGCAGTCAGAATGAAGACGCCAGCGCCGCCACCAACGGCCTCGAAGAAACCAAACTCAAGTTGCCTGACCACTGCGCTTACCTTAAGAAGGACAAGCTGCAGGTCAACGCGAGAGTTGTTCTGAATCGTGCCGAGGCCAATGCCATCTTTTCGAAACACGTCAAAGGTGCTGGAGATTTCCTGAGCGAGAGCCATGCGGAAGAAAAGATCTCAGATGCTTCGGACGAGGAGCACCATCACCATTATACCGAGCCGGTTGGCTCTAGGAGGGCCAGCCTGCGAGGCCAGGTGAAAAAGGGATACGCGTGCTGTAACGGATCACCTGAGCGACCTAAGAAGAAGGTGCCATCCCCGGTGAAATTAGATCACAGTAAACTGAAAAAGCGACTTACCGGCAAACCGCTTGGCAAAAAGAGGTAGTCTTAGCGGATTGTAGATTTTATCGGATTGTGCATCTACAATTGTTCATCTACAATCGCCTGGACTGCTTTGCGCGTGACCACCCTCGTCGGCATGTCCACTGGGATCAGAAGCGTTTGGTTCGCGGTCAGCTGAATCGAAACATATGAATTGGAGCGACCTCGCGAGAGGACCCGGTCATTATGCAGAATGCAATTAGCAATTTGTTACCTAGTTATTGTAAAGTATAATAGTACACGCTAGAATCGATTATTATTTATTGCCTGAGGCGAGATGATTATATAGAAATAATTGTTAATTTTAAGCAAGGTTTTCTGGCATTGGAGGAAGAAGATGCTTATTGACTCCTAGTTCACTCATCACTTTGTTGATCTTTTTTGAATACTTTTTTTTCTTGTATTTTTTTTTTTTTTTTTTTTTTTTGGATTGCATAGTCTGGATCAAGTATTGTATGGAAAAAGAAACTTTTAAAAAAACTTTTTCTTTTGTAATCGCTGATCGTTTTCTGGTTTCTTTACAAGTACACATTAATTCAGAACTTAATTGTAATGATACATCTTGTATATCTTATTGGTATATTTAAAATGTAGTAATATATATTGCATATGTTTAAAGTTTTTATGTTTGGAATAAAAAAAAGAAAACTGTTGGAAACGTTTATATCACTAAAACGTTTCAAGTCATTTCGGTCCTAAAAGGTTAATGTTTGTTAGTGATTCGCTGTTTTACACGTAGCATTTTTGTCGTTGCATAATAAAATAAAGACAATTAATCGATTGATTGAGTTTAACTTTAACGTGACTCTAAATTAGAACTTAGTAAGTTATGAACCATAAAATAATGAAATAGCTCTTATTAAATAATGGTATAGAATTCGAATGGATTACAATAGTTTTTATATATATTTATACACTCTGTTTTGATAACAAAAAAAAACAGACTGACTCTTAATTCAAATTTCGATCAGCTTGACGAATGATATTTTTTCGCGTACTTCTTCTCATTCTGTTTAGACTAAAAGTTTCTTTTTACCATCTAATCTTACGAAATCGTGAAAAAAAAAATCTTTCCATGTTTGTGATGACGTTTGTACTGCTTTTCTGGTACTTCTTTTTTTAGAGATCCTACATATACATAATGTATATAAAACAACAAAAATTGTAAGCTTATAAAAATAACACTTTGAAATAAATAAAAAGTATATTATATATATGAAAAGCTCTGAACTTGAATACTGAACATGAGAAAGACGAAATATGGTTCACTCAGACCGGTCAAACAATTAATTAGATTAATTAATAAACAGTAGATCCTTTTACTTTTAGGTGTTATCATGATTGTAGCGATAATACGAAGAAATTATGGTCGCCAGAATTAGACTTATAAAATTTTAAGAATCATTAGTAATGAAAAAATAAAAATGAAAGAATGGAAAATGCAATCTAGTCAAGAGAGGACGAAGCTCGAGATGGAACATAGATTGAAAGCCACGACGATGATCCGCAAAGTAAATCCTCATCAAAATCAATATCGTTATGACAAGTGTGAAACTACCAGCAGTATCCAAGCTGCGTTCATTTTCCACCTCCCCAGCCTTTTTTATTTTCTAAGTCTCACTGTTTGCAAACTTATTTTTGTAATTTTATAAGACTTGGACAAATGAACGCAGCGAACTTGTAAATTAATCTCTAGACTGCATGGGTGATATTATATCGACAGCGCTGCACTTTAGTACAAAAAAAAAAAAATGAATAACGTTTGGTTGTTTTGTTCGAAAAGAAAGTGCGTGCCATGTACCGCTTGATTGCTTTTGACGCGAGAGCCAGAGCATGATCTCATTACATTTATCTATAGTCAGATGAACTGTAAATTAATCACACAATCCCGATGCTGTTTTTTCACATTAACCGCGAGCATTTAACCGCTGATTTTCGTTCGTTCTGCACACCCCCGGGGACCGACTAGCGTTTTGCACTGTGTCTTTGGTTCATTTCGGTTCATTTATTCGAGCTGACGAATTCTAATACGAGGTACGATTTCAAATTGAAAATGAGAGTCTAGTTTAGTGTATTTATTATGGAACAAGTTAAGAGTAATCTTTATCTTCCTGTACATTATATATACATAAATTATATATATATATATAAATATATATATAAAAATAAAAGCAAAAAAAACTTGTCTATGTATACATTTTGAGCGAACGTTGCACCAAATAGACGCGTATTTTTCGACTTACAAGTAAAAATGAGATTTTTAATTGCAAACAAAGCCGGACGAATATGGGATTCATTGTCTTAGTGGCGATAGCATGGCTTTTTGCCACACCTTAGTCGTACCGAACGCATTTATAAAAAAATGAACTGGAAAATGATTAAATGAACGCGAAAAGGGACACTGTGAATAAAAAAAAAACACTTTTCATTGAGCCCAAATAAGAGTTCTCCAAAGTTAGCTTTCAGGTACTTAAGCTTCATAAAAGACCGTTTAAGATTTAACTCACGAGTTTTTGTATCGTATGTTTCTTAAGGCTACAGTTTCAACTTAACGATTTAACAGTATTCAAAGCTCTGTACGTTGTCATGTAGCAACCTCCTTTGTGTAACAAAAAATCGTCTTTGACTTTTGTTCTGAGAGAGCGAGTGGGAAATGGAAGAAAATTCAAATAACGATTTCTCGTTCAACAAAAACCAATCAGTCTGGATGCGAAGTACGAAGTTGATGAAAAAAAATTAAATAAATAATGGACAAATGAAACAAGAAAAAGTAACAAGTTCCGCAAAGTGAAAAATTAAAAGCATGTTGTAAGCTGCCGAGGATATTATGAACGTAGAACGATTGAGCTACGCAAATGTCGTTTAGCACAAATGAAAAGGCGAGTTATTACTATAATAATGTGAAAAAGCCGATGATTAAGGGCACACTTGAGCGTATTACAGTCTGAACTTTTTCCAGTAAGATGCTCTGTAAATAAAACAAAAAAATCTGTACCCTGGATGGTTCTTTTGTTTCAATCCGTTTTTGGTTTCATCTTTTTTTTTAGGAAATATATGTACTATGTTGAAATATGATACATTATAATAAACAATCATGTAATAAAAAGAAAAATGTATTGTTGAAAAATGCGTATTAGAATGAAATATCTCTAGGGGCTGTAATAAGTGTGTTTATTTGAGGGAACGGCGATGCACAAAAACACAAGCAGTTATCAGAAAATTGAGTTTGAAAAATGATGAAGCGCCAGACGTCGGCGACGAGATTGAAAGAAAGAAGATTTCGAGCGAAGACTTCGAAGCGAGTATTGGTTTTAATTTGCGGCTTACAAAGTAGCCGCAAACCCATCAGTTTCTGTCGAACGATGGGCGAGGAAAATAATGAATACTCATTGAATATGACTGTACAGCATAGTAACAAATGTTTGTTCGGAGATACATATAAAAAAATCATTTTTCAAGTGGAATATAAAGGATTTGCATATTGTACATAAACAAGACATATTTTCTATATAATGGACGTCGTTCGATAAGACCTTCGGCTCGTCAAATATTGCAATATTATAATAATTCTTTCAAGCGCTAGGGTAGTGTTTAATCGTTTTATGTAATGTAATGATAGAAGAGGGTATGACAGAATAAAATGAAAGTTCTGTATTTACATGACACGATTCCATTTGATTTTTTTCCCTCATTTTCTGCATTCATTTTAATAAAGGAGAGTCTTATTGGTGAATAAAAATAAAAATCAATGGCTGATGCTGTTTGGTTTTGTTCATTATCAGTTTTTATTTTTACATAAACCAAAAAAAGAAAATGCAATGACTACATGTGGGATGTTTCAGTTTCAGCCTGCTTTAATTATAATTTATTACGCAGGAGAAGAGTAAATGTACCAATTCGTGTTACAAATCTTGAAAGTTATTGAAAATTTTTGACTTTAGTTAAAATCAGATTATTACTTATGTTGAAAATCAAGTTGAAGATTTTTCAATTTTAATTATAGCATAAATGTATGCAATACTAAATTAAGCATGATTGAATTGTACATCTAACACAAGCTGAAATACAAGTTAGTCTATAAATTGTAAATTGCACGTGAAACAAAATTATTAACTTGCTTATTTTTTCTACTTTCATGTAATCGCTGTTTGGTGCTGTCAACTGTAATAAAATTTTATTACTATATTTGCTCAAATTGAGACATTTACCTGAATAAATGTATAATCAAGTTCCAACAAAAAATAACTACAAAAATACGTATCTATTTTGAATTAACAATTAAACTTACATTTACAAGAAGTTTAAACGTTTTATTAACTCATAAAAAAATTACAAATAAATTAAAATGACACCATATTTTTGTCTACCATTTTGAAAGATCTGATTGTTATCTGTGCAATAACGACGTTTGAACTTCTTGTACTAAATATATTTTCCAATCTTAATTCTAATTTTTGTCACAATATGTCTTCTGATGAATTTATAATACTTTTTGTTCACGGCCAAATCAAGTTCTGATTAGTAAAGAAAACACATTTTTTGTTAATACAAGGATATTGTATAGGTGCGAAGTTTAATCAAACTCCATATTGCAAATGTTCCATCCGTGTTGCTCGCCTGGTCCTTTCATGCGACGACAAACCCTGCAGTATTCATCCTGCAATGATAACATTACAGAGTTATGCTATCAAGAGTATGTAATACACGACAGCTATTTTTTCAACTTACATTCGCCCGACTCGAATTTCGGGTAACACTCTGCGACATATATGTTTCACAGTCTCTCGTCAGCTGTGAAATAGTTTCTTTCAAACTGTCCCTTTCCCTTATCAAATCTTCCTTGCTTTGTCTCTCAGCATCAAAGTCATGTTTGTATATGTCCATCTGCATTCCAACAGCAACTACCGTCGACTCACACTGAAAGAAAAATAGAATTTACATTTCGAGTTTTTCCAATAAAAAAGACTACGACAGTATGAAAAATTGAGGATTACCTCATCACTTTTCGCCTTCAGTTGCATCTGCAGTTGTTCAATGATGGATTGCAAATTTTTTCACTTCCAGTTCATGTTTCTCTTTCATCTTTGTCTGCAACGATAGGTTTTCCATCGACTCTGTCATCCTCTTGCTCTCGTAAAGCTCACTTTGCCTATCCAAAGATAGTCTTTCCTCCTTCAATTTATCCATCTCCTCATTCAGTTTTTTCATTTTTATTTCGTTTTCCTTCACCAAATCGTTGTACATCGACTGAGTTATATGTATGTACAATTCTTTTTCCTGTAACTTCTCCTCTTTCAGCGACAAAACTCGCATCTTCTCAACAAACTGTTTTGTCACATTGTCCAGGACCTTATTCTTTTCCTTCACATGATCTTCGAGAGCCTTCAACTTGAAATTTTCCTCTTCAAGCATCTCTAAATCGTTGACCAACGTATTGTAGTCCCAGAATATTTGCTGGTACAACGTTTGCGCTTCAATTAGTTTTTTATTGTGATCGCTGTATTGTATGATGTACTGGAGCAACTGGGGTCGAAGGGTCTCAATTTGACGCTGACTGTCCAGTAATTTGCTCGCGTTCTCCGGCGTTTTGTCAGTAATCATATTGATTTGGGGGAGAATTTTGTCAAACTTGATGAAACTCTCTTGGATAATACGGAAACGTGTGCGTTCTGCTGTGTAAAATTCGACGACTTTGTGCAAAAGGTCTCTATACTGATTTGCAGGCGTCAACAAACGTTTCCTGCGTTCACTCACGCTTTCAACCAAACTGTTTAAGTCGAACTTTTCGAACTAGAAATTAAAAGAAAAACAAAATCAATAATTCATTTATGTATCTTGAAATTGTTTTTTTTTTTCATCATTATTAAAAAGTATTTAAAATCAAAACTTACGTTATCTCGCGATTTTTGCATTTCACTTTCAATTTCGCTGTGGAAGTTTTCAAAATCTTTCATTTTTTCTACTGAGGACCATTCGGATAAAAGATTCTGTGAAGGTTCCGGACTTGCAATCTGATTTTCAGAAATCAGCGGATCATCGTTGGATGTTGTTTGATTTTCAGAGGCCATGCTTCTGTTATTCTCTTCTACTGAGCATTCGGTAAGCAAATTTTTATCCGTACTTTTGTTCAAATTATTAACCGAAGATTCAAGCGTGATATTAAAATTATTTTGTATCTCATTCTGTTGGACATTCGACTCGGGTGAGATATCTACAAACTCATTTGTAGATTCGGACGTCAACTGTTGTAAGACCAAAGAATTCGCAAATTCTTCTGCCATTGATGGGGTAACAAGAACCTCTTCTGGAATTTGTGTCGATGAAGTGATCATCTCGCTTTTATCATTTTTTGGCTGCGCCTCTTCACCATCTTTTATACTTGAGAGACCAGCCTCTTTCTGGAATAAAAACTTCAGCTTTAATTCTATGTAATTTCTGTAAAAGTAAAACTGCTTACTATTAATAAGTAATCAATAAGTAAGTAAGTAATTATTAATATTAATTTTTTTTTTCTTATAATCTAAAACTGAAATAATGAAAATGTAAAACTTACACGAATCATCGATCCGCAAACGTTATTAGCAATTTTATTTTTAAGTTCATTGTTTTCTTGCTTCAGCTGGTAGACCAGATCTTTGATTTCTGAAAATTTTAGTTTGTGATGGATGAGAATAGAGTCGACCTTTTCCTGCCACGTGACCAAAGACGTGAAATTCCTCTTCATCGCATCATTGTTTTTCATCAGTGTTTCCTTGAGTTTCGAATTCTCCTGCAAAACCTCGCCAAGTTTTTGTTGCATCTCATCCGGGCTCATGCTGGATATTAAAGAATTAACTTCCTGCAATAAACGTTGAGCTTAATGTTATTCAAATTTTATACATGCAATTCAAAATTTATCTATGAATGTTATAACGTCTGTCAAACAACTTATGGTTTGGCGTTATTTTATTGTGTTAAATGTATCCCATCTTACAGCCGACGATGATTTTTCCTGGATATCATGCAAATTAGCCAGTGACCATTGTTCAATCTCTTCCATGGGAGATCTAGCGATGACAACAAATGAATCAGAAGGAGACCCACTTTTAGTAGTCAAACTCGGAGCAAACGCATTCGAGCAGGTACCCCCGAGTATAAAATCAACTGGAGGATGTATAGTTGTAGTCGGAGAACTTGTCGAAGCTTCGTTCCTTAGTGATTCGACATTACAAATACTCCATAAAAGATTTTCATCTGTTGCTGTTGTTGTCGGTTGCTGTTGCTCTCCTGTTTTATTCTGCATGATAAACCTAAAAAATTAAACAACAGCGAACATATAATTTTTAAATATCACTAAATGTAATATCCGATTGTTCTAATTTGTTTGTTTGCTTTTTCAATTTTGTATTTGTTTTTGAATTTTTCACCCACTTATCATGATTTACTAGGTAATATTGTGTTTATCGAACAAATTTTTCTACTTCACATTATACTTTACTTGTTGATAACAGTTATATTTACTTAAAACCAATCATAGTTCAGATATGCGTAATACTTTTTGCTGCATCTAATTTTTTTACTAATTTCAGCCAATCAATTGAAATTCAAAACTCAGCACGATCGATTGCATCTTTCAACTCAAATGACTCAACGTTTTGGTCCAAATGTAATATTTACATTAACTTCGCACTTGTATCAACATCCTGTGTGCGGATTAATCAATATTTTTGTACCAAGAATTATTATATCTTATAACGAATCAATTCAAACATTTAAAAAAAGTTGTCAAACCGAGTGGATCAAGTTTTTCACGATCCTTGGATCTTGAACAATTTGCATACAAACCATTCGACTTTTACTTACTGCTAGTAGCTGGGTATAGCTATAGAGACAATTTTCGTAACAGCGGATGGAAACCTTGCGACTTTTTTTTCAACGTTGAGTCGACGTTGTTTGACACTTTTCCAACAAGTGTTCACTCGCTTTATATGTGGCTACATGTGACAATCGAAAACGTAAACAAACGATGCAGTAAACAATACACTTTCGTTTCCTTCGAGTGCACCCTGAATTGTCAAACGATGGTTTGTGCGCATAAAGAAAAACATACACTAATGCACCGACGTAAATACATGAGGGAACCTTGGTGGCGCTGGTGGTCGGCGGGATAGTTTGAAAATGAAAGAAAAGCTCTGGAAAAGCTATACAATTTATTAACATTCGAGTTTTATATAAATATAATCATATAGAAATAACGAATTTTTAATTGAAACTGTTAAAATGAGCTACACATCTCGACATTTGTGCCTTAATTTTAATTTGCACTCATCAAAGTTGTAATGTACAAGTTTGACATTGTGTGTGATTGCAACAAAATAAAGCGTGAAAAAATAACATAATTGAAAAAATGCAACACACATAACGATGTCCCCCGTTTACAAATATATACGTCTGTCCTTAGATTAAAAATTTGCGATAAAAAATATACTTTTGAAATATTCAAGCTCCGCTCTCTGAAACAACAGGAAACTATTTACAATATTGTTTTTGACACAATCAACACCTGAGAATAACATTCCTTAGGAATTTCCAACAGCCGTAAACTGCTCTTGTGGCGTTTCGTGACAATTACATCTATGAAAGTCCATATATAAATTAGAGTCTTTTTTTATGAGTATATACAACAACTGGCCTCACACTTTCTCGGTGGTGCATTTGCTATTTGGTTCTGTAACGTTTTCGGCAATTCGAGCATGAACGCTTGTTTGTCGTGTTTCAAACTGTCTTTGATCATTCGAATACACAGGTCCTTGAGTGAATATAGGGGCTGGATGATATAAACATGGTCCCTCATAATTGCTGGCCGGTTTCTGGGCTGTTCCCATCCGAGGATTCGTGGTGGTTTTGGCATATACACTTTTGCCTTGTTCAACAAATAACTGAAACCAAAACATTTATCATCAATCAACAAAGTTAACTCAATTAATCATTTTTTGTTCTTGTTTTGATGATGATGCTTTTACTCACTTTTCTTTTGTGATATAATCCAAAACAATCCAAGGATGTGTAACAAAAGTGTTGATGTCAACAAACTGTGCATTTTCCAAGGTCGCGTGTAGGACAGAGACGCCATTATAATCAATCCAAAATATTTCCACTTTTCGACGACTGTTGTTTATGAATCTGACATAAGAACGTTCATCCGAGTTGAGCGAACGTAATTTTTCGTTTATCTGAGTGGACATTCTCGTGCAGCTGAAAAATGTTGTTCATTTTATAAGACCAACCAAAGTTGTGAAATTTTTAATAATACCATGCCGTTATCCATAACTTACATAACTTTTTTCAACATAAAAAATTATATTTTGGCCTAAATTAACATTTGAGGTTATGTAAATTAAATATGCAAAACGAAGATCAACGTAATTGTTTTTCTCAAATTGGCTCATTTTTATTGAAAACTTGAGAAAACGAATTCATTTAAATGAACACTAATTTCAGATAATCAGAATCGTTTTTTTTTTCAGCGTATTAAAAAATCAATAAAACTGTTCTGAATTGTTAATACTTACTGTGAAAAACAGGCTGGATGATTTATTGACAGTCACTTATACCGGTGTACAGCTTATTGTTACGTTTCATCTAATTTTGTCATAGGAAACGATGTTTGTTTTAATCTTGATAAACAAACACTGTCCCAATTCCTCTCAGCCGTGAACTGTCATTCACTACGGCGCAACTAACCTAGCGATCGTGGCGGTCTGAGTTTCTCCATCAGATGTCAGATAAAAACTGATCGGTCATACGATAGAACAAAATTGATACTAAAAATATTCGATTACACAATAACAATTCGTTTTCCCACTCAACATTCAATGCTATTTACATTATTCTAAACGTCACTTTTAAATTTGCCGCGCAATTTGTTAAGGTTGGTAACTCAAGTTTACTGCTCAAACAAAATAAAAACAGTAATAAAAATAACAAAAAATGTTAGTGCTGAAACAAAAAGTAGTTGTTTTTCATTGTATATAAATTGTCAAGGTCATTAGAACATAGAAGTTTGAATAAAAAGAACATTAAATGTTCAGATTGTTTTGTTTTTGGTTTGTTATGTTGGCTAACTTCGCGTCCAGCAGTCGGTAGTCGATTGGTGTTGCTAACCTAACCTTCGGAAGAAGTGATGTCACGGCTCAACAATGAAACATACGAATCGTTTCCGGCAATTGTTGACAACCCCTGCGAAGCGTTTTCCTTCCGTTTTTCCGGTAATGAAATGACGCCGGGAAAGTATGTCTAATCGTTATCAGTGCGTGGATTTTCGTTCATTTCCTTTAGTTGACACAAGTAATTGGATGTAGTTTTTTATCTGCGTGGGTGTGTGTATTTAATTTTTTTTTTCATCTTTGCAATTTCTTTTACTCGGATGGTAAGTTTACATTTTTGTTTACATTTGAAAATGACTAGAAAACAGAACAAAACAAATTTTTTGTGTGCAATTCTGAGTTGATGTTATTTATGTAAACGTTCAATGGTGTTTGGAAACGTGAATTTCATTAACATACATATTATACACAATGTACAATTTTGCGGAAATGAAAACCAGTTCACTTTTAAAGCTGAGATAACATAATCATTTAGTTCCTTTCATATTGAAGTCTGTTCGCTCTAGTACTCCGTTGTTTGAATGTTGTTCAGAGAGTATTAAATAGAGCAATTTAACAGGAAATGATGCATTTCGTAGATTTTTGATGTTTACATTACAATACATTACAATAGCAGATGTAGTTGATAATTAACATTTTGATTTAACGTTATATATTCAAATTTCTGAATAATATCAGTTTTGTAAAAATGATGTTGAATAATTGAATCGTAATACATATAAGCATTTGAAAATGAGCAACATTTCATTTCATGTTGTAGAAACAGTGTCATCAGCAAAAAAAAGTTTTCATTTGCGTTTATCTTGTAGAATTTGACGTTATAAGTCAAACTTGAATGCGAAATGTAGATTTCACAGCGAAAGCGGAAGATGTGCTTTCGTTTCATTGAGACAAAAATTATAAAGCGATGAATTTAAAAAGACGCTCATTATTAATGAAAATTCAAATTATTCACGAATCAGGACGAGTTACATTGATCTGATGTAAAATCAAGGGAGAAACTTTTTAAACAGTTGGGAACTTTTATTGAATTACTTGAAAGTTTTAGTATTCAAGAAACCAAGAAAATCTGTTAGTGCAATATTAAAGTTTTTACAAGAATAATCTCATTTTTTGAATTTTCGTATACCTAAATTTTTTACTAAAAATGTATAATTTCTCGTTTTTGTTTTCGTTTTTTTTGTTTTACAATAATTTTTTTTTTTTTTTGGTTATTTTTCTTTATCTTATTCTTATTTTGGTTATCATTTCTTTATTAAAAATTAAATTAACGG